>JAQGCC010000138.1:0-54870 GCA_034698905.1 Xestoiulus laeticollis | reverse complement strand
ATTGGACTAGCTTCTATACTCAGTTCCGGTTAGATGGGACATTGGTCCTATTAAGCCAAGTTTATTTCAGAACACATAGAACACATGTAGCCTCGGTAATCCGACCCTGGCTGCTAAAATACGTCACTTAGTAATCCGGCCCTTTTCTGCCGATGGATGTTACAAAGCAAGCGAGAGTTACAAATTTCTTAAGACAAACAATGTGTTTCTTTCCTTGTCATTTCTTAATTAAAACTCATAACTAATTAAAACGAGCTTTTAATTAGAAGCTTAGCGAATATTTGATGATAAGAAATGTTTCCATTTGTTTTGAATTTCCATGACTTGTCCATGGTATAAATCATGTTTTCCCTGACAATTCCAGGTTTTCGAGGTCTGTGGGAACCCCTGTATACTACATTTTTTAAGTGAGAGGGCTAGTTTATTTGATGTAGGGAACGATATAAGTGCTGATATGGCATTTGACCACTGACCACTCGTCCAACGGGTGTCAAACGCCGCTGATGGACAGGGGAATTCCAGCAGTAGCCGTGTGAAACGTCAATCAGTTGTCACCACGTGACCACACCGAAAATACAGAGGCGCTCACGTATCGAATAACTCAACTAACAACATGTGAGAGCGGTTTGGATTTCGTTAAAACACACCACTTATTAGGGTGACATTTATCTGGAAAGTGCCCTGCAGTTGCACAAACCCAACGGTTCTCGAGTCAAACAATTGGGCAAGTTTTCTTATTTCAATTGACCCATTTCACTCAACTGTGTATCAAACAAAAGTTAAAAGTTAAAAACGAAGTCAAACGAAATGATGTTGAACACGTTATGTAATACACGTAAATCATAAATTATTGTCCACATTTAACCGAATTTGCAGTCCGTATATATTAAAAACTAATATAAAATTTAAAAACATTAAGGGAGACGTGCTCTAACTCTAATAGAGATTTTAGGCACGTCTCCCTTTATGTTAATCACATTGACAGCGCTGTCTGTTCTTCCAATGCGATCTCGTTAAGGTAAATCAATTAACGTGATCCCTGTACACACTCTATAAACTTCTGAAACTATATACATGTAGCTCTAACACTAGAGGGATTATCCAGCTAGGTTTCCTTTAATCTTAACGAGAACGATAAACACACTATTACGCATGCGCATCAATAAGTTATGCGCCGTAAAAGTCGTTATGCTCCTCAATTTAAGACGTTGTGTTATCACGTTAAACTAATGAAATTGTCGTCTGCCCTTAACCACAAACCCATTAACGTCGTCCCCACGCATGCTCATTGGCAAAAAAACAGTGCTGCCAATGTCGTCAACATTATAGGAACCCTGCCAATCCCTCTAATGTTGTGGCATTTCAATGAAGCGCCGTTACACCTTCTTCACACCGACCAAATCAAGTGCACTGATGTATATCAAAGTCTGGATCGAGTTGCGCGAATCCAATCAAGTTGTCTGCTCCACTTGATATGGATCAAGCTTTCTGTCGTCTGCACCTCGTTTCAAAGTGGCTCCATCAGCGTTATTAACAACGAATTTTAAACCCTTTAATGTCCCATTAACTATAACCTTCTTCGTTTGTTCCTTATATGAGGCAAAACATGTTGTTCGTTAGCATGTCCATCTTCCAGACACTGGGTTTCATTAATGACATTCATTGACCATGTATAGCAATTTGTATTCCGTGGGATTTGGCGACACATTTATGTATTAACTATGAAGTCGCAACGTTATTACACCGAAGACTGAAATCATAACGGGAAAAAGACGATGTAAATGTCACAGATTGGCAGTAACCTACTCGAGTAACATCTGGCAATTCTATTAAAGCAGTATTCGCCAGCTCTTTTATTCAGAAAAGTGTTGAGAGCGAGAGAAAGAAAGAGAGGTCCGGCCATGGATGGAGAAAAAAAAAATCATCGGACATCTGGGGTCAAATGCTGCAGCCAATTGTCCACTTTTTTACACACCCACGTTCTTTCTAAAAACAAGCATCTGGACCGAACCGTTGTATATAGCGGTTAATTCCTCCACGTATGTATCAATTGGGGAGAAATCATTGAAAAAAAATGACCACTTTCAGATCAATTATGCTATTTAACGTAAAAAATAAGCAAATGCAATGAATATGATGCTGGGAATTATATTTGTAATTGCAGCTTTAATTCGGCTTTATAATAAACTGTATAAGTCGAGTAATCTAAAACATATACATTACATGTATATATATATATATATATCATGCATTATAGTATAAATATAAATGTAATTCAATTGCGTTCCCATGGGGCTATAGTGCCATATATTCTCCAAATAAGAAGAACATTGCTTAAATTAATGGTAGGCTAATGGCCTTCTTCTTCTAATAATTAATAGCCATGTACCGGTTATGAATTTTATCTTGTCTTAAGCGAAATAAGTTGTACAAATTCCTAGATATAGATGGATAAAACACGTGACCACGCCAAATTCTTTAATTTTAGCTTAAATTTGACAAAAACTTTTGCAAACAAGAAATAAAAAATGAAATCAATGCATCCTGAATGTCAATTATACTGGCGGCATTTAAATGAAGCGCCGTTACGATATAACCACAGAACACGTGACTTGTATATGAAGCGCAGTATGAACCATATGGACTGGGGGCATTCAGCTTCTAAATTTCAGCCACGGCAAAACACAAAGACGTCACATATGCAATATTACACACGAAAAACATTTTTTTTTTAAATTCGCCTATCTTAGATAATGAGAGGGAATTCCCAATGCTTTCTTCCTTCTTGGTTCCACTACTAATACGTTTAATGGTTTTTACCCTTCATTCTTTTACAAAATAAAAATGAACAAAAATGTCATGATATTTGTGCATATCATTTGCTTTACATGTATAGGAATATAAACCGCCCGATGTAATGTATATTAATTAATGTCATTATTGTTCTCCATGCACACACATCGTGTATAGGTATCTTCAACGCGGTTTAAGATTTTTTAGGCTACAACCTGACCTTTGAGTTAACCCTGACTTCCTCCCTCCTCATGCATATCTTAAGATGATGGCCATGGGTTTGCCATACGGCATGTTTCGTATATAGCACGTGACAGTTGCCGGGGTAAAAGCCAAACAGATGGACGGCATGCGGCCCATAAAAATGGTGGATAGTAACGGAAGCGGAAATCTTTTCAGTAGTCCCATAATGCTACCTGAGATTACGACAATATTGGCAAGCATATAAACGCGAGAGGGATGTGCACTTCCTGTGCGCAGGAAGCAAGACGAACGTTCGACTAAAACTAATTAAGATAGCGAGTATGGGGTACATAAAGAGAAAAGAAAATCAAGCATCCTCCTCCTGCACAGAAAACTGCTTTCTCTGGAGAATATGGAATATATATTGATTGGTTATTTACTCTTAATTATCACAAAAGACGGAAGAACGAAGAGAAGAAAAAAAAAAAAATAGCCCTAGCTGCAACGAAGTGCTCGCAAAAAAAAAAAAAAAATCGACTTTTTGGTCTTCTTGTTAATCGAACAAATATATACCGATAAAGTTATACGAATGCACACATACTCGATAAGACGAAATCATATGTGAATTAAACTAAAAATTGCTTCACTTAACAATCATTTCCATGGAGATTATACTTGTAAAGTTAGTTTGGGCATGCATGGATAGATTAAACCCTATTGAATTGGATCATTGGCTGCCATTCATTAAATACACGATAAGCATCGTGTTTATAAATTGGATGGTTATCGTCAATATATGCATTACTTCACTTGCAATCATGCATTTCAATTCACGAAAGATATACTTGAAAAGTTAGTTTTGGTATAGATTAAACCATATTGAATCGGATCATTGCTTGCCATTCATTAAAATGTACGTGTTTATAAATGGATGGTTATCAGCAATTTATGAGCAATAAAAACTACGTCAATTATAATTATACCCCGATGTTAAAATGACTTTTTTGAATACATGCAGATTTAACTCATAAATATATAATTGAACACAAAACCTGTACTTACAATCTCATATAGCAATACAATCAATCAATTAACCGTGGCAATGATCATAAATTCAAAATCTGAAGTGCATAAAATTATTCAAAATGAAAAAAATAATACGTACCACTAAATGTTGATTTAAACATAAGCATGCACATCTTCAAATCACTGATTAATTATAGGTATATGAAATATTAATTGAAATAACTATGCAATGTAATTACAGTAATACCTGGTAAAGTGCCTACCTCTGCATAGTGACCACTTTTCATAAATTTGTTTTAGTGCATACACGTATGTTTTCCTTCATACAATTTTTCTGCATATAGTGACCACCTGCATGAATACAAGTCACCATGGAACTTTGCCATTTTTTTGGTGGTCACCTTTAGCTGGTTTTACTGTAGTTGTATTTTATTGAACTGGTGATTAACATACGTTAAACTTTTGACCATAATGACCCTGCATGGTCACCTTTGAGGTGCTAAATGCATACAGCACTTATATTTAAAAATTGAACATATATCTTTAGGTTCAATAGGTTCCACCATGTCAGGGTAATATATAGTGTAGCTGTTGAATGAACCTCCAAAGGTTCTATATGATATAGTGCACACAGTGTATGCACGAACTGAAACATTTCACCAAACGATTCAATCGAGACAAGGTTCACTTTGTACAAAAAATCTTAAGATGGATTTCATCTATGAAACTTTTACATTACCAATATGGCCGCCAGCCTGATCCAGGCGAACCTGATCGAGAAAAAGCGAATTGTCCTGCCAACTATTTATATAATAAAAAAACTGTGTCATTGAACAGCCAGCATCCCTCGTTCGGCCCTCCCCCTTCAGACACATTAAAACACTATATAATAAGTTCCAGACCCTTCAAAAGGTATTGACAATGAGGGAAAACGCTCCATGGACAAAAATCTTCCCATACAAAACCGGCCAGTCTTAAGGTGGTCAGCAATGGAGGAGCATTTTTTTTTATCAGCTCCATCACGTTTATTTTTTATACGGTCAATGAAGGACGACCTCGTCGAAGCAGGCCTTCTCATTTTTTATTCTCTCCCCCTCATCTCGATTCAATTCCCCCCTATTCAGCTACCCTCAGTTTCACTCGTAGCTAAACGAAAGCAAAAGTGCCCTCCACAAAAAAAGTCTTGATGTAAAAGTTGTGGCTTTGGCCAAACGCGAGCCAACAACCCGCATCCGTGTGATGTATTGGCCTTGGCTACTGGGCTCGCACGTCTACATGGGGTGTCCTCTGACCCCGGGAGCCCAGACACCATCAAGCAAACTGCATGGCGGGAAAGCATTAAGGGCCTTTACCCTCCAGCAACCCTAATAAGGTGAGCATTGACCTGAGAAATAAGAAACACATTCGTTTAACTTATCGGATTAATCCTGCAGCAACTATTTAAGCCATCGATTATCCGGGGGTGGATTAACCGTTTTGATAGATAAGATCCAAAACCTATATACAAGATGCATTGACAAAAATCCACCATGTAACATTTTGACCAATAAAATTGGAACCTCTTAAATGCGCAAACGTACGAGAATTTAACAATAAACCAATAAAACCGATATAAATGCATGACCGTCATGCCCATGGAAACATTCTAAAAACCATAAGAGAAATTTGACCCTTTAGAATAATATTTTTTGCTATCATATCAAAATGAAGCAAACAGCAACCAGAAATCGATTGGTCGTCATTGCAACTCGGCGGATTATAATTCAGCGCAACATGGTCAAGTTTTTCTATGGCCAACGTATTTTATTGACCATGATTGCGACATGTAAGCTTAGTTCTGCAAATTACTAATAATACGAACCAATCCTCCCAGGAATTCTATAGCGCAAACAAGCGTGTAAGAAGGGAAGGTTATCTTATACAATAGGAATTCGGCTTATTTAGTTGTACGTATATAACGGCAAACAATTAGCAAAATGAAGACATTGCGGTATATATACACTGGACATTTGACACGTCATTTCAGGCTGCAGTCCAATTTTCCAAAGAATTTCTCTAGAAATCAAGAATACAAACTTGATATATACACTTATAATTAAAAGCATCTTATCAAAGATGGATGCAGGTTGGGTTTTAAACCAAGCAATCCATGCAGTGATGCAACATTACAAGTTTCCCTGACTTTTCCAGGTTTTAAAAAGACTTTCTCTGACCACACTGACGTCTGAAAAATTAAAAGACTATGTATATAGTCTCGTTGCTATATAATAAGCTGTTTTAGAACGAAATTTGCAATATTTAGGTTATGCCAATTAATGATTACAGAACTACGAAGTTTTTTCATTGCTATATTTGAATCAAAACTCATAACTAATACGTTTTTAATTAGCAGTTAAGTGAATATTATTGTAAATAAATACAGGTGTAGTTGTAAGAGCAGACAAATTATCAATTTCGGATACGATACGTTACAATAACGTATAAGTGTGAAAAACATGCCAATTTTCATTTAGAATTTTAGATTATAAAATGCTTAAATGTGTTTCTATGCAGGACCATTTAGGTGTGCCATCTCTTGTATTATGTTATACCTAACACTGGTTACATGACAACAAATGTAACATTTGTGTTGAATTGCCCTGATTTTTACAAAATAAAGCACAGATATAGACTATATTCCAAGACTATTCAATTTTCCTGATAAATCCAGGTTTCCCAGATCTGTAGGAACAAAGACTGTATAACCTTTTTTCAAATGAAAGCACCCAACTTAAATATATCTTTAATACATGCTGCGGGTATAGATGAAGATTCTGAAGGATTTCATGGCTGGTGGCAAGGTAAAGCAGGCCAAGATGGCGTTGAGTTTGAGCAAACGAGGGCTACAAGCAGAAGCGCCATAAAGCAGTTGAAAGGAAGAGCTTAAGCGTCGTTGTAATGAGCATCTGATAATTTCTCCGGGCAATGTAATTACACGATCCGTATAGGAATTCACCGAAATGAGCCGTGGGGCCCAAGAGCGATGACCAGTGCTGCCCCCCTCCCTCCCTCTACGACCCAAAAGAGCCTTTGTTCTATACTGCTTAATGTCATTGGATTATCTGCATGGCCATCCCCTCGTTTGATGGATATAAATGGCAGCCCATCAAATGTTGGTTTATTGGAGCCGGCTAATGGCCAGGGTTAGACGAAACAAGGCCATGCATCCAATAAGCACGTTTATGCCCAAAGTCGGCGTTAATTGGAAAAAACGGCAATAAAATCCCGGTACTAATAATAATTATCGCCTAATAAACGCCGCCATTTCTGAGTTTCCTTGCACCGCGTTACGTTGCACCGGTCAAAGCATTTTGTCAAACAGGAAATTATCCAGGATTAAAGATTCGGCCGTGTGCACTATATTCTTAATGTCCACGGATACTAATGAGAATTTTCCTCGACCATATAGTTATAATATACCCTTGCATTAAGAAATTTGGCTAATAACAGTTTCAGCAGAGATTTTATAGGATAAATACTGTAATTTCCATTTTAATATTCCAGTTTTTAAAACAATTTTCCCTGACCAATTAACTGTTGCACATAAACCATATCTTCCCTGACCATCCCGATCTATGAAATTTCAGATTACCAAAATAATTAGCAATAGATATTGTCTCTTCGCACAAAGAATCTATTTAAGAACACAATTTACAATGTAAGTGGCCAAATTAGGTCACAATATACAGGTGGTCACTATACCAGGTTTTACTGCAGATGTATTTGCAGGGCATTTCTATGCCTCTCTTGATAACTTTTCCCTATATGCACCATGCATATATACATGTATTCCAGGTCTAACCAATTTCCCTGACAATTCAATTTTTGTCATGCCTGCAGGGCATATTTCTATGCCTCTTTTGATAACTTTTCCCTAACATGCACCATATACATGTATTCCAGGTCTAACCAATTTCCCTGACAATTCCATGTCTTCCATTTTTGTGGTAATCCTGAGATACTGTATCCCCCTCAGTAGATCAATTTTTAACTATATATCGACATTGAGTATATCCAATGCATAATGGTCTTAATTAATGGCTATTTGTTTGGAATGCTAAGAAATCATATATGCTGAACAGCTAAATTAACAAAAGCAATTATTGCATTTCCGATTGAATTACATGTATTCATTAAATTCAACTTCATAAACAGAAAAAGATGACTTAATCCAGGAAGACAAAGTGGGAACAATAATATGGAACGTTGATGGCAAAAAGCAGAGAACAGCAAATCCATAATATCTATAAATCATTACAGAACATTTATAATGGTATATCGACTTTGTCATGGCATGGTGGACAATGTGTTTAGCGTCAAATGTATACGTGCGAATGCATGTTAGCGACGGGGTGTCTGGACCCAAAAGAGACAGAAGCACTGAAGCAGTGGCAAAGACGGATCAATAAAATTAAGGATAAAAGGTAGACTATTTTTATTGCTTACAATTTTAATATTTCTTGCAGACGTTCTTCTATATCTCGAGAGTTCAATGCACACATACAAAACTCGCGGGGGTTGAGCATCTCTATAGAAGAAGGAACAACTAAAACGTTTTACTAATGGCGAAATGTATACGATAAAACGAAAAGCGAGAGCACGAAGACGAAATCCCAACTCTCAAAGTAGCAATTGCATGCAGTGCACAAGTTTTTTTAAAAAAAATGTTTACTGGGAAACAGTAGCCTATATACAAATGCGTTTTTGGGGAATATACCTTTAGAATACATGTACCTGTGTTGAGCGTTGAGTAAACAGATCTACAATTAGTATTTTATGAACGACCCTTGATAATTTGACCGATGGACATGAGTTAAATACAGAAAAGTTTTTTTCTGTATTTCTATTAAATTCATCCTTTACAATGAACTGAAATAATACAATGTGATCAATGATAGTGGCAATGTAACGTACTATTATATTACCGGTGTATTAATTAATAGGCTCGGATTCACTTGCATACAAAAGCTTGCAAAACAACAGAAACGCACACGCGAATCTGAAATGTATATTCTTCCTTATTTCGTATAGCACATGTCATGCTGAAAAGACATCCTATCATAATTGCTGATGAAAGGAATTCATTCAGATCGAAACTATATAAACTTTCATGAATTTCCAACTCATATATATTTCCATAAAGGTGTCTTTAAAAAGTTGGCACATGCACAGTAAAACCTGCTAAAGTGACCACCTTTGTATAGTGAGCTGCACTTTTCATAAATTTGTTTTATAAATAGATCAAACATGATTTCTTTTAAAAAAATGCTATGTATATATATAGTGACCACCTGTACAGTGAGAGAATCTTCATAATATTCACTAGTAAGGTCAGGCCTACCTGTATACTCAAATAGTTGAGCATACCTTATATCGTCCTTATTTCAATCACCTTGCAAGTATATATAGCATTCATTATGAATACCTATACATGTATATATATATATGCAATTCATGTGCTGCATTTATCCAGTCACCTTTTCTAGCTTTTAAGATGTAAAATGTAATTGCTTGTCTGATATTCGTTTATCATCGTGTCAATTTTAAAAATGGTCATTATTAGATATGCTCATCTGACCTTATACTTCTATATTGAAAACATATGAAACGCCTGAAGAAGAGTCTTTATGGACTGAAACAGTCTGCTCGCGCGTGGATGGAAAGAACAAGGGAAAAATTAGCACATTGGGACCTTCTTCACGGGGTCCCAGTAGGTGACGTCACTCTTGACGTCACTAGGTGCATGAGCAGACTGTTTCAGTCCATAAAGACTCTTCTTCAGGCGTAGCACTTTGGTCTCCTGACCTCGTACTGCAAACCCGGGCGGCTGCTCCATGTAAAGCTCTTCAATCTACAACGTTAAACAATTAATGCTTCATATCCTATAATGGATAATCTTCATTATTCATGTATACGATACAACGATAGCAACAAAACACATGATTGGGTTGAATATATTTTTAACACACCATATACTTTAAAGACATGTGCTAAACCTACAATAATTAAATACAGTCGTTTGATCATCAATCTGTGAAGTCACCATCAACGGGATACATTTAGTTTTTTGTTCTGTGCTAATTGGATGAACAGATTTCTGCAATTGTTATGACCATACACTTTGTATTGAATGCATTGTATATTAACATAACCAATGTATGCAGGTGCAATGTTATACATCCCATGACTGCATGAAACATAAACAAGATGGTATACGAATTCATTTTTAATATATACGTAACTATATCCATGCAGACTTAATTTACTACCTACTAAAACAGATTTTATCAGCCACTGCACCATCTATAATATATCCGATTAAATGTTAGTAAAACTACATTCCTGGATTTTTACCCATGCACTATATACATGGATATATATGCATATTAATTATTTAACATAATCCGACAACGATTCAGAGATGCCAATAATATTTTCCTTTCCTATAATTCCACAAAAAAAAAAAAAACCAGCAAAACCACACAAAAAACTTGAAAATCCTGAACACATGCAAATGGAAATTATTCGGCCTAATTCAGCAATCGGATTTCAATATCACGCAAGATGCCAGACAATGTCATTGATTAGCATATTCTCATATATACATTTAAGGCAGACGCGCATTGATCTTTGTGTTTATAGTCGACCAAATAAAAATAAAAAACTCCAATATAAGAATATTAGCTTAGAGCATGAACATTCGATAAAAGATGGAGTATTAATTAATAACAACAAGAAATGCTTTGATTTGTGCACGCAACATGAGTAAATGAATTCCCGACCAAATAATCCATAGAAAAATGGCTGCTAATGTAATTGTACGCCTGCCAGCGTATATACAGCGATGTTATAGCAACGGGAAATTCAAGCTGGCCATCTCGTCTAATTGGCCAATGGCCGCAAACCAGCCAATTGGATTACTTTCTACCAAACACGGCCCTTTGCCAACACATACTCCGCCTAACAAGACCTCCTGATTATGCACAATTGACTCGCACGAAAAAAAAAAAGCAGTGCATGGTGAATTAACTAAGTTGTATAACTTCAATTAAAAATACGTCAATTGGAAAAGTATTTAAAACTAATATTTTGTTTAAAAAAATCATCAAAATTATGGACCATGGTATTTGTTTGTGCTCACAGGTAGCTCTCTTAACACCCTATAGCAATATTTAAATTTTAGGGGCCGTAATCTACCACCCCCTCATAACCGACGTCCTTTGTGGATTGCCCCATAGTATTTAGCATGTTTGTATACAATTGTACACACCTATAGCTATACATGGACGCATGGAATACTCCTGGAATGCTCTCACCTGCTGTAACAAGTATATAATTCCAAAGAAAAATGACATGACACTAATAGTAGCCCTACAGTAAAACCTGATAAAGTGACCATATTTGTCTAGTGACGACTTTTCATAAATTAAGTTTTAGTGCATACAAGTATCTGCCTGTGTAGTGCCCAAGTGTATATACAGTGACCGAACTTGACCATTTTTTGGGTGGTTCCCTTTAGCAGATTACACCGTAGTTTCTTATCTAGTAAAACCTGGTAAAGCGACCACCTTTGCATATAGTGACCACTAATTTTCATAAATTGGCTGAGCATGGATTTTAACTACGAATTTTTTTCCAAAGCATTAAGCTCCTATAGCTCGATAATGCCATGATCTTTCTCTATAAAATTCGAGTACAATATACACCACATACAACACGTGCAAGCTCAAAAATAAAAAGACATGACGGTGAAAATTACACATTTCGGGGGTATAGCCCTTAGGCGTCCCCTGTTGCCCAGTGCAAAAAAAAAAAAAAAAAAAAAGCGCGTCCGTTAAAATACATTTGAATTTCAAACAGGTAGAAGTTTTTTGTGTGCTAATTTCAGAGCGAGGGAGAGCGAAGGGGGATCCGCAGGCTCCCCTTTCGAAAACAATGCTCGAACAAGAACAACAAATAAGCGGAGAGAGAGAGAGCTGCACCCCCTTCGCACAAAACACATGCCCCGCCAAATAATAATAAAAAAAGACCGTTGTTTAAGGTTTAAACATAGACGTAAGCCTAACGAACAAGGCAAATGGAGAAAAGGTGAAAAGCATGAAAGCTCAACTCTTTCGCTCCTGGTTTGTGCTCGTCGATTACACTAACCTGTTCGGCCTCAACACCCCCGCACGCAAAGCACAAAACGCAGCAGCTGGCCGTGACAGCCTGCATCTGACGACGGCACACGAGGCCACTCACCTTCGAAAAAATATATACTCAACAAAAGATGCAAAAAAATCCAATCGCAAACACCCGCAAAAACAATTAAGCCAACTTTACCCCTTTCGCCGATAACGATTTCGTCCATCAATGTGCATGGAGAGTGTGCGCCGAATTAACAACGATTTCTGTGTATATAGAAACACCTTTTGTCATCACCGTCTTTTTCAGACAAAGAAAATCCCAGACTGAACAACGAACCATATGTGCTTATCAATCTAATGTATACACGAAAGATGCTAAATATAAATCTTAATCCCTCAATTATTCAGATTATTTAGAAAATGAAATAAAATCTCGGATGTACATGTACATGTATACGAGCCGCATAGTATAATGAAAAAGAAGGCGAAAAAGTCTGGTTTTCCCCCCTTCCATTGCTCCAAATACATGTAATTTCTTCTGTCTTGTCTTTATATAGACGTATACAGCAGAACCTGTATAAAAGCATATTTTCCCCTGGTCCCAAGAATATGCTTTTAGACAGGTTCTACTGCGTATAATTCCGAATATAAAAAATACAGATTTTGCAAACCAAATATAATTGCAATGCAGCGTGAATGCCACCTGCTGCTGGCATTTAAATGAAGCGCCATAACGATACGAGTCATGACCACTGAACACGTGATGCAAATGAAGCGCCGTAGCCACGCCAAAGCACAGAGTCGCATGCTAATGGATAGACATTAATCGGATGAAAGGATGTCGCTATACAGTTGATAAGCACATGCAAAACAATTCAAGCAATTTGTCCGATTTTTATTTTACATATAAAACAAGATGGAATTCGTGACGGCGCTTCATAAAATGAAATATGAGAGCTGTTATCATCCATCGATATTTATAATTAATGATTAAATTAAGAATGGTGCAATATTGGACCAGTATAGTGGAGTAATCGATTGGTCAAGATGCTTGGACATCATGCGAGAATATCCACGCAATTTTTCAAATAAGATGCTTCAAAAAATGCAAACACCATGGAGCTAATTGACGCTATGCCACTTTTATTTATAGAAGATGCTACTTATGACATACAAAAGATCCAATATATAATTGACTGTGCACATCTTGTGACATTGGTTCTGAAAATGAACCTTTATATACAGTGCAAATGTTAATTGTCAAACTGAACCATATACCGGAAGTTGCACTTTGACAACTTGTACGTCACATCCATGTCCACTTTGCAGACTTAAACGGCCATTTTGCTTGCAAAAGCAAGTTTGTCAAGTGTATGCTGCTACATTAAAATGTGGGTTGACTGATTATATTACAAGATTGAGCATGCACTTATTAGCTCCTGCCTGTGTAAAATTATATAATGTATATAAATAGTGTAGCCTACCAATTATTCTTATTTGTAACAGGGTGCGTCACAAAAACATGTCCTTAAAGCAAACATATATACATTATACAATTCCAAAGTATACGTGGCGTGTAATTAATGCCCGTGCACCCGCAGGGCATTAATCAGCCAGCCGGACAACTACTAATATTAGTGCACGAATGTTTTTGATCCCATTTTTATAAAGATAAATCTCCGGTTGGCATGGAAGTCGAAATCTATCATCATTGTCCACATCATTCATCCAATGAGATCATAAAAGTGTACAATCGGGGCACGAGTTGAGCGATGACAGTCGTGCCCCTGAGTGCTTATTAAGGCACAGGCCTATACCGATGTTGGCTAAAGTATATACATGTATACATGCATGTAGTTCAGAGGTCTACGTTTAAGCTATATATATGAGATCATGCCATCTTATTTTGACAATATACACGAAAACATTTACTTGAACTATATATACATGTACATTTTAATTTAAAGACAGCGATATTGCAATGAGACATTGGCTAAAAAAAGAACCATATATCCTATAGAATCTTTATTACGCAACATATACGTGTATATATAGGAACACTTTTATTGAATTTAAAGATTAAAGTGTCAAGAAGCTCGAGGCACGTATTTTTTACATTATAATGTGCCTGCTTTTAACAAGTGTAATTTTCATATAGATGAATACAATCGGTGACATGTAACCGTATCCTTATGAAATTATGTTTATCGTAATTTATGAATTATGAATCGCAAATTATGGCATAAAATTTATTATAATTTATAAGGCTATCCCTATTTGTAAATTATTTTATATGTATTCACAAAATGACTTATTGTACGTCTAACAAAAGCTATTTAACCTGTTGACAAGTGCTCTTCCACGGCCATATCGAAGTAATAAAACAATATATTTAGGCGCCATTTTGTTCTAACCTATAATTTCTAAATAATGTTTTCACATGTTTTCAATGTGAAATAAATTTAGGTTAAACAATAGTTATACATGTATATCAATGCTTCTCTGGCCTACATTATCTCAAGATATCTAACATAAGTTTTTTGGCAATTATATTCAGGTTATTTGATACCAACATGTATTGCCCTCATGAGGATTTTAAAGACCCTTAAAACCCATTCACGTTTCTCTATACCACTTCTTACCATTAATATACACGGAGCCTCTGGAAAGGTTCAATTAATGGGACCTATATTAGGTTCAATCTCCAGAGGTTCTATATGATGCAGTTTTTCTCTTATGGAGATATATAGTGTTGGGGTTTTGCAAAGGATCATATAGGGTTAGACTTAGAAACTGCAATCGCATGTTGATTAGTTGAGATTATGGAAAAGATATTATTAGCATAAGGTGGTTCCAAATTCGGGTCTCCAATAACTCGTATTTAGCAATAAAGCGTCATCGGGTGACGTCACGTTGGATGGGGAGTGGGAGGTGAACGGAAAAGAATAGCTTCTATCGTTCCCCGTTGCATTCGCAACGGATTACAAATGCAAGACCATGGCTGCCAATAAGAAAATGGTCAACTTGATTTGAAGCTATTATCGAGTGGTGAAGTGCCAAATGGGGCAACGTGTAATGGCATTTTATCGCTTCACATACATCTCATTCGGATCCGTAGTAGCGCCGTAATTCCAGATTACCATGAAATGTATCCCATTGCAGTTTAGATAGATATCCCAATTTCATCTTCCCTTCTCTCTTTCTTTCTGCATTTAGAAACTATTGTGAAAGTCTGCCATTAACTTGATTGCGAATCTCTACTTTGTATCTATCTGTATGACGTGCGAGAGGGTATATACATGTACATGTTATACAATTCCCCGATGGTTTTTCCTTATAAACTGCTCAATCAGTATATATACTGTATACAGGGGGGTAAATACACGTATATTCTTCTTCTCGCTTCCGATGCATTATATAGGGAGACATGCGACCAACCCATCATCATCCCCAAATTATATAAAACTCAATTAACACTTCAAAATGGTATCAAAATATAATTCACACCTTTTGCACATCATCAGTCTCGACCAAACTTTTCTTAATATTTTATATATGCATTCATGTGGCACTGTGTGAATGTTACTTCAAAACATGTTTTAGATTCAATTGTAAAATTTGCACAAACCCAAGTGAAAAATATTAAGCGGGCTCATATATAGAAAATGTATGTGAGAAACCATATAGTGAAATTATGGAATATGCTATATTTGTGAGGCTGATACATGCAATATTGTCAAATTAGACCACAATATCAAAGGGATTTTATTCTATGTGACTATATGGCATAATTGTGATGCCCTTAATCTCATAAGCCATGGGTTATATCACACAATGAGATGTTTTTACTATACATGTATAGAAAAGTTAAAATGTTAATATTATATCCAAAAAAAAAAATGCTTCGAATGAACAAATTTAAAAATACCGACTTCATTATTGTTCGGTATAGCATAACACTGTTTGCTGGACATTTATATAACGGTAAACAAAAATCGAAAATGTGGAATATATACTTATAGCCTATAATTATATCTTAATCCCATATCATTTTTGCTCGTGAGAATAATTCAGAAAAGCCCGTATTTTAAATTTATCTGAAATTTTTATATCGACATGCATCAATGAATGATACCATCGTGTTTCTTATACGTTATTCCATAAATGTTATATGACATCACGTCTATAGCTGATAAATCGACCGACCTTGTTAAGGAAACATTTCCACGTATGACATTCACACGTTATTCACCAATATAGTGAAACTATGATAGATTATGCAACTATATATAAAACTGATGGATCAGGTGAGGTCCTATACAATCATTCCAATTACCTTTACTATATTTCATGGTTAAGAGAATCGAGGGTGGTGTACTGCACTGGGAATTATATAATCGCTTAATCGGGCACTAATACGATTGATTATTTAAATGAGTCGCTGGTGTTCTCGTTGTAATTGCCAAAAAGGCACGTATAAGCCGAACTGCGAGCATTGACCGAAATTGTATTGGACGGCTAGCGTTGCTGGAGTTGACCATTAGAGAGTGGCCAATGCGCACTGATTAAATAAATCTATAACCGTATACGGACGTTAGACGAAAGGGACTGGGGATTGGTATTGATGAGAAGGGTCAGATAGAGGCGAGGGGAGAAATAAAGAGGGAGAAATATAGATTTTAATAACGAGACAGGAAGGGCAAAAAACATTATTACTTCGTGCAACCGTGGATTGTTTTATCCAGAAAAAGAGAAGAAAAAAAACATGTCGGCAAGCCCGTTTGAACCAATCCTCTACAGACAAAAACGTGATCGCCGTGAACGGCCTTGATATTGTACAATCAAGTATATGGGATTTTATACAGTGCATAAATTTGTAATTGTGCACCAAAAGTCTCAATGATCTCTGTTATGTCCATAACGCCTGTATGTTCATATATGCAGCTCAATATAGTTAAAGAAATGGAAATAGTGCAATTGTGTAACTATAGGTTTCAATATACACATAGGCCTACTGGTACAATGTATTATGGAACCACTACGTGCTACCAAATTTTACATGCTAGACGTATTTGATGGACTATATAGGAATAAAAGTTAATCATTGTCGATTCCATATACATGGGTTAAGTTTACCTAATTTGTGGGGAAAATCTTAAGATTTCATGTGTCATTACTCAAATGCATGTACGCTATCATAGCATAATACAAATGTGTTCATATTGTATACAATTAACACTTTGAATTAGTAATTAGTATGCTTTAATGCGTTAACAAACTTTCCGTTTGAATTCCATACTTCCTGAATGCCCCCCGTCTCCACACGTCGAAACAGGGATGCGAAACACAAGGGTCGTTCCGAAAGTCTGGAAATTAACGCTTAATTATCACAAGTCAAAAATCTCTTGTAAATAAACAAATGTCATTGAAGTACTGAGACAAAGAATAAGGTATAAACGTAAAAAAAAAAGCTAAACTAGCTTGAAATGCACCGAAGCACCTACAGTTTAAATTTAAAAGATACACTATATGTACTGTATAGACCTCTATAGTAGAGTGCATGTATATGGTGCACGACAGGTGTTACTTAATTCAACAAACCTTTCCATTTCCCCGTAATAGCTAAATATACGAAGAGAAATGAAGGAACAAAAAGCGTCCGATTTCACAACCTAGCATTAATTTTTGCAGCGCACCAAAGATAAGGACAATGCACCAAGGTGCACCCGAATTTTCGAGACCCCTGTATATAGACGAACTCGTTTTTGGTAAAGAAAATAAACCCAGAAAACAGTCAGTGCAAGTCGATTAAGAATTCCGCAAATATAAATTCCGGCTCGTTCCGGACCAGGCGTAAAAATCGAATATACAGGGTGTCCCAAAAGTGGCGTCTCTCTCCTCCGCAAAATTCAGCCTATAGCGACGTATAAGCAGACTCCTCCAACCTCCCCCATGTATAATATGCCAAATACACGACCGACAACAGTTGCACGCAGCATTTCAGATTCCGGTGTGGATGCACTCCAAGATTGCGGCGGTAAGCTTCCTAATGTATTTTATAGGTTATAGCCACGCTGAAAACCCAGACGGAAAAACGAAAAGAGCCGGAGCGCCGCCGCCTCACACACGACTGAATGCGGGAGCAAAACGTCCTAATAAATGAAGCCATTTATGCCAGCCCACGTGAAAACGCTTACAACAACCACTGTATACACTGGGTAGACTTTAAACATCGTATCCGACGCACGTCTTTATGTTATACATGTACACGCGCATTTGTATATGGAGCGAGTGTGTATACGGAGCGATGTGGACGGAAAAACGTGTTTCTGCGCGCAGTTATACATCGAGTTCTACTTTGTACAAGTAAATTGCTGCAATTCCGGATAACTATTGTTTACATTATAACCTATAGTGAAAAATATCATTGTATGAGACTGAATAATATTTATATGAGTTTATGGGACATTCATGCATTGTTATTCCAATTCAAAGCTTATGCATGCCTGATTCCCACTGGACGGATAGTAGCGCGCATGCGCACTTCAATTGAAAATCGGCTGCTCTCAGTAGAGGGCGCTGCTGAGATAGAAATTGAAACAACAGATGATGCTAACAGATGATGCCAGCAAATTGATTCCGTCCAGGGGAAATCAGACATGACTCAAAATCTTATTAACAATTGAGGATTCTCACATATACACATGTATATACTGTACATGAACATTGTATTATGTAGTCTCACTATACTGTATAGACCAGCGGTCGGGGAACCGGGGTAAATTACCCCAAATGGGGTAAAAATGAAATTTTTTTGGGTAATAGGGAAATTTCTATTACATACTTAATATTTTCATGTAACTTTTTTTTATAAATATGTAAATGTAAATTAATTCAATAAATAATGTTTATTTAAAAATTACATTGAATGTTTTCTTTTCAAAATGGGTGCCGGGAGGGAGGGGGGGGGGGCAAATATCGACTTACGTAAAAATATTTTGGGGTAATGGTTAAAAAAGTGAAAATGCATTATATCAAAAGTAATGTACATTGTAAGGTATAAAAGTCATGTTTGAAATTATATGATACAGACCCGATTTTGAATTAAGTTTTAATTCAATTCTACACTTTATACAGTGCATGTGATTAGAATTAAACACGAGTAGCATGCATTTTGATCGCATCATAAACGATTCTGATATGCCGTGTTATGTCGGACGCATCACACCAAGCCTCTGTCTCCGAACGTATCCAATCATAACACAGCATTGCAGGTGAAATCCTGCGGACGACTCATACGGACAAGTTATGTCGTGTTGGTCAAACAACACAAACGTAGCGAGCATTTATCCGAATACACACACGATAGAATTTGCAAACGAAAATTTCTCAACCCTGGAAGGCTTTATATTACACACTGTATTTCCATTGGAATGATTTGACTTTAATGGCACCCTGCACGCTTACCACATCAATTGGCAGCAATCCTAATGAATGCAGACATTTTTTCGCTTTAATATAAGGCTGCCTAAACACTTGACTACCTAACATCAATAAGCACGGCCACACCTCAAATACACCAGGTGTATCATTTGTATACAAACTCGACATTGCCCTTGTACAGAACGCATTTAGTCCGTACACCCTCGCACAAAAGTTTAACCATACTGATATTCCATTGACACATCCAATGCAATGGAGGTGATGTCGACACCAATACAAAACTACTTTTTTTCCTATTTTTTTTTTTTTGCAACGTTTAATTGTCGAACAACACAAACAACGACTCAACAAGCAGTAAAAAAAAAGGAAAACGTGGGGGTGACAAAAAACCGTAAAATATCCCACGCTTCTTAGCTTGCTTCCAATATATAAAAAAACAATTTTCTCCTATAAAGATGACAGATTAAGAATAGGCATCGCCAGTTTTCCATTACTATAGAAAGAGATGAGATTTTTTTTTTACACGGATACATCTAGGAGCAAAACGTTGCTGGGGAGGAGAATATGACATATATAGGAAAGGGAGTGAAAACACGTCACCGATGCAAGATATATGGAAGAGAGAGAGAGAAAATGGTATATAAGAGAGAGAGAGAGAGGAAAAAGCAACGTCAAATTTAGCTCTCTGAATTTGGCGGCAAGAATGGATCCCTCCAGGAGGATGTCCTATTATCCTCAATGATGGCTCCTGCTGCTAGCTCACAGAGCTCAATGCACCGTGTATACAGTAGGCTTCCCTACGAGTCCCCCTTATACACCACCACCGAGCAAGTAACCATTGGTGTAACTTCGCCTGCAAATGCTCCGAGAAGGAAAACAAAAAAAAAAAAACCGAGAATTTAACAATGAATGCATCTGTGGATGATGGAAGTTGGGGGCTTGTGCAAAAAAAAAAAAAAAAAAAAAACTTGGGAGAGATTTTTTTACAAGTTTTTTACATTCCCCTTTCCAGCTACCACCCGTCACAATGCCCTCCATCTACCAACTGTTTAGTTCACTCACCCACCACATTGCTCGACACCTTCGCCTTTACTATAATCTACAGACTGAAAACTTGAAAAACCATTATGTGTATATACGTGCCATGAGCTTCAAAATCGCTATACTTGTTAAAAGTGAAAGTCTGGAAAACATTATGTTGGGAGCCATTTGCAAGTTTAAAAAAGCCTATGATAAATGGGCTGTATAGGTTTATACACGCAACACCCTGAACGACCCCTAAATGCTAGAATTAACAATTCACAGATACTTACAGTGATACCAAATTCAACCAATTTTATACAAGCCAAAAGTATATGTTAAAATGCCTTTTTGAAATATGCACTAATACGATTTTAAACGTTTCAATTAAAAATAATGCAGGGTCTAGATGTACATATTTAATACTTGTGTAACAACAGGTTACATATGAAACGAGTGTAAAGCCTGGTCTACACTAAGCCCCAGGCCACACTAGGCTGTTTCCGCGCGTTTGGCTATAGCATGCCAACTTTTTCTTAAAATACATAAATATTCGGAGATCGATGAAAATCTCTAGAAAAGTCCAGGACATACAGAAAGCAAACGATCCAGGTAAACGCAAGATGTCAACACGTTAGGTCACAATCTCGTTCACGACCACATTTCATCTCCCCAAGATGTGCTCCAGACGTATACGTTCTGGAAGAACACACGAATCACAAATTAAGCGCTTGGGAATCGTGAAGGGAATTTAAACTTGATTCAATAATATCGATTTCAAATTACAGAAGAAAAAAATGGCGGGCGACTAGGCCTATATACTGATAAGATAAATGTACCATCCCATTTCAAATCAGGACAGAATCGAGTAATCGAAATGGCTCCAGCCTCCATCTCACATCTGTATACATTTAAATTTCTCGTCGTGGAAAACACATCTTTTAAAATCGAGATTTCAATGCACTTTAAAGTATTCGTAAATGTAAACAATATACATGTACATGTATGCATCACAAAGAGTTGATCTCCCCGTTGTACATATAATCTGCAAACTTCAACATGACATTTGTCTCTAAAGAAGTGTTTCTCACTATACATTATACCTTCTTACTGCATGTGTTTTCAAGATTTTATTAAACTCCATGGATTAACTTGTACATAACTGACACAGCAGCATTGTCAGATTTACGATTCCACTGTTTTTAATCCGTCATACTGTATATCATATAGTGTCTACCAATCTGTCATTTCAGAATTCCAGTACATTTCCAGGATTTCTAGTATCACTTTTTTCAAAGTACTACTAGCTAAAATTTGCTTTTATCGCTTTTCAAAAAGAATTTATTTTTTCAACTTTTTGCCCTGGATGCACCCAAAAGAGTTTTTTTTTCCCAGTATAGTACACATGTACTGTTTTTGCGAGAATTTCCAGTGATTAACGAATTTTCAATAAACTTCCAGGATTTCCAGTCCGGTAGACACCCTGTATAGCTTATACTTCGCTACAAAAACCCAGTAGCCTATAACAAACACCATATATACATTATAATTCCAGGATTATTATGTAATTTTCAAAAATATGATTATCCAGGTTTTTTACCATTTTTACAATGTCCATAAATAGTTGTACTGCTCGCACATTGCAATCTCTTGCAAGTTACATGTAAAACACAAGGCTAACGCACCAAGAATGCATCTCGTTTAACAATAGGCATTTTTGTGGTTATTATTATTTATGGAGGAGGGGGGGGGAGTTGAAACTACCCAGATACCCCTCTTAATGCTATTATCCAAAGTCAGCAACACCTCGTATTAACGCTTGATTTCTATATATGTTAACGAACGATGGCATTTGCCCATTGTTCGTAATCAAGAGATGCTGCACTGTCAACAAAATGAAGTTGGCCAGAATCCATCCTATATAATCGCAATTAATTTGCCTGCTGCATTTCTATGTACATGTATAGTAGACGAAGGTATAGCAATACATCGTGCATAAAGTGGCTCGCAGAAAGCACGTTTTTCTGCCCAAACTCCGACCAATCCTCAAGTTAAACTAAACAACTTGCCAACCAACCAGACGAAACCAATTGAATTGAATCGACCGTCAACGAGGGGGTCGGTGTAGAAGAAAATATCGATTTTTCCGGGATTTTCATTCAACATTCCCCGCACTTGGATACAAACATAATATAGACCCATAGAATGCAGTATATACACACACTCGTGCTGGCGTGTTAAGAAAAAGGTGATAACGCATTTCCTCGCCCAAGAAAAACGACAGGGACCCCCAACCTAATTAAGCTGTATTTGACTTAGCAAAACTGTAGCGTGGTTGCTGCTTGCAACCGTTAAATAGCGTTAATTTCTAATGCCATGAAAGGGATTTGGGTGCAGGGAGAAGGCATAAAACTGCTATATATATATATATATATATGGCCATTGTTGAATCGCGAATGCAGTAGCAAATGTGCAATTTCCACGAAAGGGAATTTATATATACGAGGATACGCATTGTGGAAAATAAAAAGAGGCGAGGATTGTTTTACTCAGCTTTTTAAAAGTGGCTGCGTTTAGTCTTAACGTTAATCTTAAGTGAACTTATAACGTGATACTCTGGCATTTCCTTAGCATTAAGAGGGTGAATCAGTTACCATGGACACACGATAACATAATGCATGCAGCATGGATCAGATAATGCTACACTCGAAAGGGGCTTGACCGAACAGAGGGGAAAAATGACCCAAGACTTTCAAAGTTGTATAACATTTTTTTTTAATATTAAGTGCGCGTACTTATACTTTGCAAGTAAAACTAGCAAAATAGCTCAGATGATAAAATGATCTCATAACACAGTAGCCACATTTCATTTAATGAAACTAATGCTTATATATTACAATTGAAAATCTGAAATCTTGGTTTTTATGGTTTTATGGGATCATTTGAGTCCTGGCATACATGCACATGTATATATATATATATTATTATTAAGGGACTCGTGCCAAAGAGTAAATTCTCTTGCCACTGCATGCTATAGTGCACTGGAATTATTCTCCCTAAATACCCAATGCATGCACAAAAGCACCAACTGGACAATTTAACTGAAATTGAAAAAATATTGTTTTAAACAACTACCAAAGTTGGGTAATAAGTGTATATGCTTTGTAACCATGAGCAGACCACTGGTCGATGTTAGTTTGTTATCATTGGTATAATATAGAGGAGGTGGAGTTCTCATAGCATCGATTAACGTTATATTCTTTGATCAACGCGTGCACGACACCCATTGGTGCAAATGAGCGTGTGGATTAATTACAACAGACACCTGGAACCAATGATGTATTAGGACAGGACACGAGCGCATGACTGACCCTAACGGAAGTGGAATAGGTAAGCTTATACATGCTTCAAGCTATGAACATCATTGTGGTAATATGTCCTCAGGCGTTATTTGTAAATGACAATGCTGTTACTCAACATGTTACAGTAATCCAATGCTTCTTTAATGAGGGCAATATACATGTTAATTTCAAGTCACTAAATATTAATTTAAAATGCATTTTGATCTATAGTTTATTCGGGATTTGATTCTCGTATATGCAGTATATATAATGTACATGCAGGTATACAAGTTGAAATCATGTACAAAATAACATTTGAGAGTCATTAAGTTAATTAGATCTTAGTTATCATATGATCATCATTTTTCATATTTTGATTACATGTGCCATGTATATTTTCATTCAAAGTTACATTAACGAGCTTTTTCGTTGCATGTGTACTATATGGTCCATTTCACTTTAATGACAATGTATGCATAATGGACTATAGATGAGATCTTGTAATTCGTGTTGTTTCCAAGTAGCATAATGTGAGAGGCAGCAATCCAAATGAGAATTTTAATGGATAAACTCCTTGAAACCAAGATAACTTAGTCCAATAGCGAATTTGAAATGGGATGAGAGATTTTACACCCGTGTTAAAAGGTTTATCATGCAATTAAGTCGAAAAATGTCTAATTAGACAGCCGAAGCAGATCATTAAACGTCCGCTTTAGTACAACAGTGTGACACGATAAAACCATTCCTGGAAAATCTGTTCCCACGCAAACAGGATTGCATATACAGAGTGCCTCGCTAGTAGCATTTTAACAATAATCAGCCACCCTGTACAATGCAAAAGTACAAATGCACAAAGGCTTCGATTCGTTTTATATTAAAGAAAACGAGGAAATACATCTCTCTCCCTCCCCCCAATTCGCAGATGTGGGTTAGAAAGCCATTTTATACGTGTGACTAATGCCATCCCCACAGGAATGCTGCAGGATTCTTGTTCTCCCTTATCGGCGTATTTATAGGAACAAAGTGACAAGTTCATTTCATAACAAAATCACCTTTTATAGAGATGTCTTTCCCATCCATGCGAGCAATATGATATAGCTCGTCCTGGATTGGTCAGTACCAATAACAGATAACGAGGGAGAAGCGTATAAAGTAACGTCATGCAATATCGCTCGCATTAATAGAAAACAAAATGGCGTCTAATGTATCCATTATCGCATCAAAAAAGCATGCCTGATAAAAAAAAATAACCTATTTAGTAAGTTGTTAAAAAGCAACGTCGCATACGTACGGCAATGTTTACGAGCGTATCAATATTAATTTCTGCAGGTGCTTTTTTACGATGTTGCCATATTATGGATCTGATAAAAGAAACGAAGTGAGAAAAACGTCTCTCTATGAAGACGCGTGCCATTAATGCATATTATATACACGAACCTTATAGCGTCTATTTACGCATCTGCCTATATAGCACGTAATACTAAAGTATATATATGCGCCAATTAGTGAGAGAACAACGCTAATCAAGTGACACGGAGGTACATCTGGGGGCAATTGTACGCATGCGCAGAGAATGCGTCTCACGTTCTTTTTAGCATCTTATGCAAGACGGCCATTACAAGGACAAAATTGTGGATTACCCTGCAGAAGATATATGACTTGCAAAACAAAAATTAAGAATTCCTCCATTGAAAGGATTTATATAATTTATGCATCAACAATATATTTAGAAAGAATATATGAAGGTGTTTAAGTTATAATCGCAAATGCATATGCATACATTTGCATTTGTATAAAGAATCCTTTATACATAAAGCATTTATGTATAGCACAATTAAGGCAACTTGATAACTGTATATGTTACTGAATTAAATTAAACAGATGCGAAAATGATTACACTATCATATTGTATAGAGTAGAACCTGTCTAAAAGCATACTCTTGGGACTAGTGTAAAATATGCTCTGAGATAGGGTTTGTTTTCAGACAGGTTCATTTGAATTCATGGCTCCTCAAGTCGAGACTGGACATTTTATGCTTTTAGACAAGTACTATATAAACTGCATCGTTTCATTCAATTAAATATGGCAATTTATGTTCGTATGCGCATATAAAGCTGCACGAGCGATTATAATACGTTTACGATTAATGCGTCACCAACCGCAACAAAACGCATGCGCATGGGTACCAAAAGACGCATCGCTATTCGCTAAAAGACATTTTATGACACGTTTATGACGAGTAAACGTAACGTAATCAATTGTGCAGCTTTATCTCGCTATTATTTCGTCATAACTCGTATATAACATTTGCATTTTTTATATTTTGAGTATATACTCATGTATGTATTTATTACACGCTTTATAAAATAACGACATTGCACATTTTTTTAATAAAAAAATTAACCTTTCAATGTGTAGCGGCTTATTTAGAAGCTTTATTTCGAGTACATGTACATTGTAAATGTTAGCGTATATGGCCCGCAGCTATAGATGTTGAGCACCCCCTTTTTAATGGTTCACAATGAAAACAATATAATATATATATTTATATATGAGTTTTCACTTTTTAAATTTTAGCATTCCAGGTGTGGACTTCACATCCCCTTATTAAATAATTTGGATTACCACGAGAATGCACATCAAGATTACCTAATTTCATAAGAATGACCAAGGATATAACCTCGGGTGCACCAATTTAACCATATAAAAATCTAACATTTTATTTCCTAAGTTAACTTAAGACATTCAGAAAAAAAAAATGGCGAATATAACTGCATATTTTCAGGATAATTTAACCGCTAATTAAATCACCGAAGTTCTCCCTATATTTTTTTCACAGGTCTAAATAGAAGAATCACTCACGTTTGGAAATGCATGTATAATCGGTTGAAACAGATTCAAGCATGCATAATAAGAGACTTCATTATACATATGAGGAGGAGTAGATTTTTTTTCTAAAGACTTCAGTATCAATTATGTGTAAAAAATCAATTTTCTGACGCTAATTCCATAATTAAATAAGAGTTAATTAATGCCTTAATCTTTTGGTATCCCAAATGACGCTGGTGGAGTACACGTGTTAACGGAAATGTATGGAAAATTAAATGAATGTTGCCGGCTATATATACGGCGGAGTGGAAGATAGACTCGCAATACGAGGAATTAAGCCTGTGTGAATTGATTTCTGACATAATGCAACCGAATCCCTTCCGCCTTCGACCAATCATGTACAGGGAGGCTGTAACAAAGGAAGATGCACAACGAATAACTTCCCAGAACGTGTTTACAACAACAAAGCATGCATTCCCAATTCTCAATTAACCGCAAAATACAACAAAAAAACATTAGGAAAAAATAACTCAATGCAGTCTGCACATATACTGTATATTGCCATATATCTTCTGCCCCATGGAATAATTAACATTATTCATCTATAACTCCATGAATCTTGAATTAAACGTGTTGGTTTATGCCCATATATTATAGAGGCGGTACATTTTTGTAACATATATTTTTGTATAGATTCTATGGCATATTTGCATATACCCATATCTCTATATGTAATATGTTCATATTGTCTTATTTCAAATGTAATATCTACCATATTACCTTATTTTTAACATAATATTTCTATATACATATTGCATCAATTTCAATGTAATATTTCCATATATATACATGTACCATTGACTTATTGCATTATATATGTTTCCATATTATTCCATATAATGTATTGCCGTATATATTCCCTACGACCTACGTCATGATATTTTCATATATCCATATTGCAATATTTCCTATGTAATATTTTCAAATATTCATATTGCCATATTTTCCATGTAATATTTTTATATATATTGATATTGCCATATTTTCTATATAATATTTTCATATATTCATATTCCATGTAATATTTTTATATATTGATATTGCCATATTTTCTATGTCATATTTTCTATATGTTTATTGTATACATGTATACAGTAAAATTAGATCGATATATACATGTACATGTAGATACAACAAGAATTTCCATTTTTGATACCATTAAATATACTATAGTATGCTTTTTTTATTAATAAAAAAGCAGTTAAGCAAACTATAATCGTATACTGGTGTTATTCGATGAAACTATATATACGTTACAGCACTTGTTTACAACAATAGACCTTCATTACTTTGTTGCGAATTAATTAACACTTAATAACTGACCGATAGATTGTGCACGGGGAAACAATATTTTTTTTTCTCCAATATTTGATGAAGTACCAGATTCTCGATCGTTAATTTATAAATCCAATTAGGCCTAGTCCACGTAAACCCCGAGGCCTATTTCCGTCTCGAGCTTTGAACCCTGTTCAACCTAGCTCCTGGTGGGAGGTTATACGTATAGAGTTGAGGAGGGCAATAGCTATTTTTACTGGCCATGCAATGTGGGCATTTTTTTTCTTGAATAAAACAATAGGACGACGGCCATTATGAATCGTGACGTCAGTCTGCACAGCACATTTTCTTTTTGGCTATATCACGATGTCGTCTCGATGCATTTCTTTTTTTTTTTTTTCGGTCTAAATTACAAGAATAACAATTGCTGATTTTCCAAATATTAATTTGATCCGTTCAAAGCCTGAAGAAATGCGCTTCTAGCGGATTATTGCACGCGTTCAACCATAACGCTCATTCACACAAATCAATGAAACCGAATTCAACCATATACGAAAGCTTATAAGCAAAATAAATATCACAATTGAGATTAACTATAAAGCAGATCAACGAAAACACGTATAAATCAACCCTATATAACGTCGCGGTTATATATAGGCCTATAATGTAGATATTCCACATATTATATGCAATGTTGATGCACTCAACTTATTTTGCCGAGAGCATTTTCCTCAAAAGGTCAACGTCTGACTGTTAACCAACATGTATAAATTCAGATGGATAATTAATGGGAAAATGTTATCTAGACAAGGGTTATACGCCAGCACACCGGCTCCTTTTTATACTGCAGACATACGCTGCAATATGGCGTCATTGTACGCTTATAGTTTCAACATGGCTTACAAAATGGAGGGCAACGACAGAAACTTGCTTCACATTTATTCGAAAATTAGTTACAGTCTATAGAGATACACTATATTTATGTGCATATATAAAAATCCATGAACAACTCCAACACAAACATCCAGGCTAAGTATAATGGGAATATGCATTATGAAGCAAATTTATGTATAAATTGCATATGCTTCGATCATATTGGGTCCATTTCAAATCCTAAAATATTAGAAACATGTGAAAATAGAGGTTTTGTCACATGAAATTGTTTGTATAGCTCATGGGTCACATGTATGATACACCAGCATGCGTATCCCTTTGTTATTCCGTACAATGTACATGTACATGTTGAAAGTTATAAACATGTTGTTTGGTATTTACATATTAAAACATTTATGCATGCCTACACCTCCTATTTCATAGCCTACTCATAAAATATTATTATAAGGACTCTTATAGAAGAATAAAATCCATAATTGATACTGTATATGTGTATTGGGGTCTCATTCGGTCCATGCATGCTTATCTCACACACATATATGTACATTATATGTTCAGATTATAGACATACAGTGAAACCTATATATACTAAAGGTGAACATATCCCAAAAAATGGCAAAGTCGATCACTGTACACAGGTGGTCACTATACAGAGACTTTCTATGAAGGGAAAACAAATGCATATTGCAAGAAATGTATACATGCATTAATTGAATGGTTATATAATTATACATGTAGCTCAATATTCCAATGAGCAATATGTGCAGTATAGTATATGTAGCCTACATGCATATATAGCCAACACGAAAATTATACGAAAGTGTGGATTTGTATATATTTTGAGCAAAAATTTAAGGTGAAATGCAAATTTAATTTTGGAACAAATTGCTGGCACGCAATCTGTTCAGGCTTAAATTTTGACCGTTCTGATTGTAAATACTTTACATCACACATTGGCAACGATCAGAGACGTCACTATAACAGCTATAGTGTGCATGCCGAAAAAAAAAAAAAAAAAAAACTGAAAGAGAAAAGAAAGAGGGGTTGAAATCAGGGTCAGTTCAAGTGAGGGTACGGAACAAGACCTATTTTTTATACGTGCGCGCAATATTATGTATATGAAAGTTGCTTTCACAACCACGAGCTATGGGTAAGGTTACATTCGACCTAACCTTATAGCCAATATAGGGCCCTATGGTACGTACAAGGGGGCTATATGTGAGGTTACATAACAGGGGGGCGAGAGAACACGGGGGGTAGGAGAAAAAAAGAGGGGGGAGAAAACCAGGGAAAAAAGACAAAAAAGCATGAACCGACTGACCCTGGTCCGACCTAAGGTTCTGTGACCCAGCTATGGAAAAAAATTGTTCCACCAGGCCAAAATTCATTTTTTTTTTTATACGATCACAATACGATGAATCATTTTAAAATAAAAAGTGTATATCGTGATGCTCACATAACCACACACAGCAATAAAATAAAGTCAAACGCTATAACCTTGATGTCAAATCTACATTATCAATAGATGGAATTAAACAATGGCTCATTTTGTATAGATTCATAAATAATAAATGATCACCAGACACATGGGGAAAACGTGTTTTGAGGTGATATAAAACTGTTTTAATTTTCATAGTAAATTATAAAAATCCAGATTACAATCTTAAGTCTAATTTTAAAGATAGAAATTATAATACGTGTATTTGACATACAAGCTTGGTGTGCATGCTTATTAAAGGACTTACTGTATATTATACAGCGTCATCATTTTTCCTCTCCCCTCCACTCAATTCGCGCACAATTTATATGAAATATGTAAACTTACACTCTTTTAAAGCACATGTCCAAGGCATTTTATTGGTAAAAATTTATGATAACCCCTAGAATTACTTCGGTAAAGAGAAAAATGTGCTTCGAAATTTATTTATATATACAACACTCCCTAAAGTATAAAAACCATTTGAGGAATTGAACAAACTTATGCAATTACTTCTATATGGAATATTGAATTGGTGTTAATTTTATAAATAACGTGGTTAATTTAACGACTTTTTGCAGCTATATAGGATATATATATATATATATACCATGCATGGAAATATATTTTTGCTAACAAAATTGGGAGCTGCAATATAGACTGTATAAATGCAAGTTGTGTTATTGATCGTTAAATAAAATTCACTGCAATATATGCATGTACAACATGCAGCCGAGACTATTTTTTTAACAGATCAGTGTTTGAAATTCCGTAAAAAAGCTCAACTGTATTCGATGTCCAGCTGGACATCCCCATATATTATACATGTGTACAAGATTAAAAACATGGTTAAATAAGCACTAAACGCCTATTACTGATATTTTTTGTATATATATTTTGAGACAGGAGAAAATGCAGCATACAAATGAATGGTTTACCCCATCAAATTACGCTATTATATATATAAACTATATATCATTATCTAGCCAAAACAATTCAGTTCATTCATCGCAATGCTAATTAATCTAGCTGATGGTTATTGACAGGTCCCAGAATATTCAATTAATTCGTATCCGACCAAAGAGCCAAATTTGTCTAAACATATAGCCTACAACTGTATAGCATCTATAGGCTGCCTATAGACTTAACCCTTGTTTATAGTCACACGTTTAGATATCAAAATATAATTAAAAATAAAGAAAAATTATCACATTACCACATTTGTAACGTCATTCCGATGAGATCCATTGCAATTGTAGGTAGTGTAGAAATAGCGAAAATCCCATAGCTTCGATGCACAATTATATATGAACGAATTAAAATTATAGCACACACCGAAATATATCCTCTGGACGTCGGCTGTCTTCGAGGCTGGGTAACAATTATTTTAAGATATAAAATAATTAATATTCCATGGCAACAGCATTCATAGAATGGGAGCACGAGAGTATACCAAAACCGGAAAGAATTTGGCACGACCGCACGCGAAATTGCATCTCGTAGGAGAAAAATGTACGAAAAAGAGCGCTTTTTCAAGACGATGAATGTAAAAAAGGTGATAACGGCCCTTTGGAAACACGTCGAGATGACCCTTTCCCGTTATAAATCCATCGTGGTTTTGCAGGTGAGCATTGAGTGATAGGCCTACTGCAGCAACCACCATAATTCACGCTATACGAAAACACGGCATGCTTACCGAAATGTTAAGGCTTTTTTAAAAAAAAAAAAAAAAAGAAGAATAAAAAACACATCTACAACGAGAAAAAGGAGAAGGGAGAAACTGGAGGGAGAATTGGGAACAAGGTCTGAGTTTTAGACAAATAATAAAAAAACACTCAGTGTGCATGGGGAATCCATTCGCAATAGGGTCTTTAGCATCACACCGTCCTTTTAAAAAAAAAAAAACACGACATTCCTGATCCAGGTATACACATAAAACATGCGAAGGGACATGGAGCGATATATAAGCGAGGATCGTGCACTCGGTTAGACGGGGCTAGAATCAAAGATTTCCTACCAGCAACAACCTAGCTTATAGTACACGTACTAATTGTGCAAAAATTGGCGTCTGAACTATAGGCCTGGCAGGCAGCACTTGTGCTAGCAGCGGCATTGCCAACGTCTGCCGCCAGGGGGCGCTGTTGGCCCCAATCGGCCATTGAACGAGCCTCGTTCCCGTTCAACCTCGACTGAAAAACGTTGTCAAACCGAATTATTAAGAGCCATCATTTTTAGTTTGAGCTTCGCGACATGCGTATCGTGCTGCTTGCTATTTATGAATCAGGGCTAGAAACCCGGGCTTTGGCATTCCTCATCTAGCCTTATAGCGATAAAAGCTATAAATGCATAGGGCCTGTGACACCTCTGTAGTGACCTTAAACACAAGCTAGTGAATATAGCGTGGGAAATCTAAATTTAAAATTTTTAGATTGCATCTGAACCCTAGCCTGATTTGTCAAATTTTAGTATATGGCCCCAAATCAGAACGAAATTACAATGCTGTATGCGATGCCATACATGTATGTGAATTTGCGCTTAATTAATGCATTGACATCATCTTAAAAATGCTTGGACACGTTGTTCAATTTTAGTTTGAGGACCCAATACAATCACAAATTCGTAAATTTATACGAAATAAATGCATTACCCATATTGATATAAATACATATACAGTATGTATAATAAAATAAAAGTTAATTAGTAAAAATGTATTTCCAAATAGCCTTTAAGTGAAAGGGTTTGAACACAATTTGAAAACCATTCGGAATATCGTTTCATATAAATTAATATAATTATATTACAATGCAAATATATTAACATTACGTTGTATTAATCAAATTTGCTATATTACAAGTATTAGGACCTAAAGTATCAAATGAATAAGGATATAATCCAATTTAACGGAAATGTAGATATCCATATTTATTTGACGACAATAATGAGTCTAATTGAAATGCATTTCAATTAGACTCAGTATTGTATATACGTTTAATATAGCCTTAGCATAATATGCGTGTAAATAACAACAGCGATGTTCTGAGACCATTTTCGTGTAAATTCCACCCTTAATCATTGGAGGGTTTTTTCAACGCACCTTAAAAATCCCCGTGATTTTTTAACAAGAATCTACAAACGTTTTGAAAAGAAAAGAGAAAAAAAAAATCCCTCGTCGTTATATTTCCTAGACCTAAACTAGGGGAAATTTCAGCCCCTCTTGGTCCTGCCTACAAAACTTTCGGTTTATAGACGCCCTTGACTTTGACCATGCAAATATTAGGCCAGGTGAAAAAAGAGCAGGCATCAAAATGACGGTATAGAAAACAGTGAAGAAAATGCCACGGCCACCAGGTATTTGAAAAGGGTCTCCAGCCAGGCCCCATCACCCGTTAATAGGGTCATTACAAGCGGTGTAATTTGGCCCGTTTAAAACCTCTTTAAAGACAGGCCCCAAACTGTTTAACAGCTAAAACGTATACACGAGGGGTTAACAAGTGCGCCAGACCACCGTTACGATTTACAATTTAAAATGACTTGGAAATCCAAATAGCTAATTTGTTTTCACCAATTTCACCCTATTTTGCACTATAAAGTTGATAGGGCCAAAATCGTCCTACTTCTTATGGATGGATGCTTTACTGATTTGCACATATGTAAAGGATTTAAAGGCTCTCCTTTAAAAGCTAAATAAGTTAACCCAGAAAAAAAATATTTCATTTCCAGACTAGAGCATTTTCTGATCCACTTTCACAATTGCTATCAGTCAAACACATTGCAGGGAGGCCGCGAAATAGCCAATTGCATTAAAGGTAGATAGACGATTTTTTTGCAGCGTTACCAGACCAATACCCTTTCTATCAGATTTGAACCCTGGGCTTTAAACTGACAAGCGTCGTAAATCGGGAGCAAAAATGCACCGAAGACTGGCCCACTATAACAATGTGCCAAGTCCAATTTACTATTTGCATGTTGCCAGCGTAAGTGAGGCGGCCATTAGCCTCTTTGCCAGAAAGATGGGACGAGGGAGAACCGAAAAGTACAAAGGGTTTGGCATTGAAGACTAGGAAAGTTGGCCACAAGGAAAAATCCGCACACTAAACCTGTCCTATTCTAACCAAAACTAACCTAACCTATGCATAATATATCCAAACCTATCCTAACACAAACTGACTAGATATTGCTTATTGGGTCACTTGGGTATATTGTGGTTAAACCCGTGTCAAAAATACATAACATATCGATCGTCCATGATTTAGTCTTTATATAAGTATTCTGAAGTGAAGCTTTAAAATAAAGTTTTTAAACATAAGTATCTAAATTAGTCGAAACTTATTTAAATTTATACATGTATATATAGATGGTAGGACCTATATATGACAAGGACTTAAAACCAACCATCAGATTGTTATGCATGTAGTAAAAATTGGATATACATGTACTTAATTCCATACATGACCCAACTTTTTGGCAATATATGGCCAATTTGGGTTAGCTCAGCTCAGGTTAAGTGCTAATATATTAGCACTTAATGTGGCTAATGGTAGGCTATATGCTATATATTCATGTATACAGCCAATAAAGGTTAGGTTAAGTATATGTGTGCGGAGTTCTCTTTGCGCGGAAATGTCCTAAATCCTAAAAAAAACTCCCATGGGATTGCACATGTTTCTAACATGTTTCAACGACATGTTTCGAGGATTGCACATGTTTCTAACATGTTTCATCAGATATCAACAATCTGATTCTGTATACATCTCAAAATGACAAAAGAGATTAATTAAGTTTGAATAAACGTTTCTAGATGGAGCGTTGACCCAGCGTTGCATAACACCAAAAACTCTCCAAAAAAAGCACCATAAAAAAAGTTGAAGCACAAAAACCGCACAAAAAAGCTAGTGGTTACAGCGCCACAGTCACCGAAAAAAAAAAAAAGCTGTTTTTTTTTAGCGCAATGTAGGCCACGAACACATATTTCATCCAGAGAGAGATAGAGCAAGAGGCATTAATTCACTTCGTCATTTCCAAAGGTGCAGGTTACCAACTTGAAAAATGAGTTGTCCCGGGCTAAAAAAAAAAGCCTTCAAACAGCATGTACCAAAAATGGCATCGAGGTCGTGGCCTGCAGCTTCCAACTAAGAAGGCCATCCAGCAACATGTACACAAAACTCCGGGTGTATAAACACGATTGAAAACTCCAAAATTTCGGGGGCAGGTTACGGGCCCGTGGCCAAAATCGGGGTTCCGACAGCACCCTCTGCACGTCCCGCGTTTGCAACAAAACCCGACTGACTATGCAGCGCAAAAAACTCGATGCTATAGAGACCAGGGAAGGTTTTTTTAGGTCTCGCTCCCCCTGGCTACATGGCCCTCTTGCGTAAGTTAGGGTAGGCCTTCCCTAAGGGCGGCCTTGTAAGAGGGATAAGAGCCCCGAAAAGCCCTATGGGTTTTATGGGGCGATCCATCAAAGACTCCGTCAAATCCACTGACCACAGTGGAAAAAAAATCCTAACCCAACTTGAACCCGGGCTAGAAACAATAGGGGGCGCCACCATGCAAACCATCCAACAACCAACTGCCACACGCGTGACCTTCGGTCTCTACCCATGATGCATCACTGCTTTAAAAATACAAGCTTGACAATTGTCACTGTCACGTTAGATTTTTTTTTATGATTTATACAAGGTGTCCACAAAATGTTAAGCATGCACTGTTCATGTACATGTACTATATATGTAGAACTTGTAGCATATCTCAAGTGAAAAAATTATAGGGGTAACATAGAGAAAATATATTAGAATAATGAGATTATGGAACATAATAATAAGATTGTGACTATTTAGCATTCCTTGAAAATTATACGTGAGGGCCCCAAAATGCTTTTCTTTGTGAGGTATGTTACATGTACATTATATTTACCAAATGATAAAAATATGATTTTACATGAAAATAGTTTTGACCATGCTGACCCCCTAAAAGGTCTTACTTAAGAAATTACATGCGCAAGCAGAGAATAAGATTATGGAACGTGCTAATGAGACTGTGCAATGTATATGACAAGCATGTGGGACCCTTTTGCATTCATAACCCTTTAACGCCTATGACGTCATTATAGCAATTTTTAAAATGTAGCCATATAGCAACATGGGAGTTATAGGGATAATTAATAATTAATAATTATAGTTGAGGGCCTCGAAAGCTTTCGTTTATGTGTGTATGGGCTAAATTTTGTATAATATATTTACTATATTAGATTAATAAAGCTAAACTTTGGAAAGGTTAATGAGATGCTAATGAGAAAAGCAATGGGACCAAATGAGACACCAGGAATTTTATGTTATGGAACGAATAATATTAGATTGGGATAACAATGGGGTGTTCCATAAGCTCATAAGTTATGGAGTCTCAAATGCCTTACAATTTTAAGAACTGTGGCACTATGCATGCAACTTAAACTATCCAACCCTATACTGTTTATAACTATACATATCATTAACACCCATTTAAGGATAATATTCCTTAATTCGGATCGATAGTGATAAGCAGATACTAATCTCGTGTAATTAATGCTGAATAATAAAAGATGCGCAAATTTGAGCAACTACCTATTATATACGGCGAATCTTCAACGACAAAACAAAACAAACAAATAAAAAATTCTAAAATTCATAAAGCCACGTATTAAAATGTTTAGAGGCTTCGCTTCGATTTTCTCATTATAAATTATTAAATGAGCGTACTGTTGGAAAACGCATTTTCATTGTAATTATCGCACGCCACCTGTTATTGGTTTAAATCGGCAGATTAGCCCACATTTGGTGCAGGCGTTTATCGAGCCATCTCCACAGGGAGATAAAGATCGTCCATAAATGTCGTCTGGGAAAGAAATTTATCAATTCAGACAAACATCTATACTGATTGTGTCAAAGCGCATGTTTGACACGTGTTTCCATTAATGTTTTAACATTATCCCAAACATGCATGGGTCTATCTATAGTGACATGTCTGCTGTACAGGGTAACCATTAAATATTTCCCAACATTACAAAAGTTGATGGTTTGTGGCCCTTTGCTCTTGGTTACAAGTACAGCTTACTCTTAAAATTAAGACTATGTTTCTTAAAACTATATATTGTAAGACCTACCCATATTTTATTTTACAGAAAAAAATGGGTAGGTCTTATAATATAGTTTTAAGACCACAAGGAGCGTCCATGGGGTAACACAAAGCAAATACAATTACGATGTTAAATTCATACTTTGTATTCATCTGAAGTTTTATCAGTAATGAGATCCAAGATGAGTTTGGTATATATAAAAAGCAGTTTCAGCCTCTCCCATGGAGTCTCCCATCGTGAACGGCCACTGACCATTCCTATCTTCTGATAGGGCATTCACATTCTTCAAATATAATTAACCTACTGTATACTCCAAATGTCCTTTATCGTGTTATATAAAGTGATGAGAAACGTTAATGAACTCTTATAGCTTCTCAACGAAATTTTTTATAAAAAGTGCATGTGTATAGTATTAATTTTACATTTAAGCGGAGTGTATTATAACCATAATCTGTGGAAATAAAAATAAAATTATATCCTATTGGTTTTACAGCACATGGCACTTGTGCTTTCACATTTGGCGGGAAAATGGCATTTGTTTGCTGACTGTATAGGGTACTGAGTTGAATAGTTTTGAAAAAAAACCTGCATATACGTTTCTTTGGTGGCCAACGTTCCGAAACGCAATGTGCTGTGTATATACATAATTAATTCGAAATAAATGATTTTTATTATTTGAAGGTCCTACCTGGAAGACGTCCATATGTTAATTTGACAAGGATTTTCCAAACACATATATTCTTGCACACCATAAGTTTGCAATCCCACTGGCTTAGAACTTGGAATCTATAACAGAAATGAGAAAAAAAATACGGTATTTATTATATAATAAGTCAACGTTTATGCAATAAGTCATGCACGTTTTTCCTACTTTTAGGTAATTTAGTTGGCATTATGTACCTCTAATTTTGAAATTAACATAACCCCCCCTGCCGCCGCCATGATGCTTGACCCCATTCACCCTTCCCTTTGTGTATAGGCCCAAAGTTCGTTGGCAACTGGCATAAGACAAGAGATGAGCCGCAGCATTAATAATTCATTATTAAAACCCTTCAAACCACGAACTAAATGGCCTTAATAAGCGGAATTATGGGTAATTAGGCATAACCCCCGCTTCATTTGCATACAGCGCACGTTACCTTTGATGCTAATTTCTGCGAGCTTACAGCGCACCTGCCTTTCGCCTCGCAAAAAAAGACGCTAAAAAGTGAATGACCACAAAGGATATAAAGGCTATACACTGCGTCCCCTCAAAGGGTAGCTTAATTGTAATAATTTACAGGATGTGAACCTGCATAATATTGGGTCCATCCCCCCGAAAAACGTGCTGGTTATATAGGATTTCCTTAAGGGAAGAACAGGCACTGGGTCATATGCATGACCAGAACCAAACTCGAGCTTATTCACCTTATGTTTGAACGTGTATATATATATATCAACAAGTTCGAAAAATGTTCACCATGAAAACATACATATATTAGTATATCATAAATCCCAATACATGACTAATGACACCATCAAGTAGGTATCACCATCACCATATAGCGTTGATATAACACAATAGTGTATTCAAGAAGTTCTGTATATAATATGGTATACGATTGTGGTGTTGGTATTCACATGTTCAAAATGTGTTCAATGTGTCATTGATGTGTTTGATTATATCTCATAACAACAAGTTGTGAAACCTTTTATTTATAATCAAAATTTATAAGTTATCATGGTTGTTTTGCCCCCTAGCGGATGTTTTTTTTCAAAAATTAAGCTTGGTTGTAGCGCTCGCAGCGGTAGTATAGTACAAACTAAGAGTTCATATAATGCATTTTTATATTTAAAATTGCAATTTATTGGTCTTAAATAGTGACAACTTAAATTCGATATAGAATAAAATGTTTGATGAGGCTGAGCTGAACATAAAATTTCAGCTCTATAGGACATGTGAAAGTTGGTTAAAATGACCTCAAAGAAGTTGAAACAAATATACAACCATGCAACCAATCTCATGTCAAGTTAAACTATACAAGTATACACGAGGTTTTAAAATCAGGCAGGAATTTAAGTACGTGTAAAAAACGTGTAAGGCTACAAAATCAGTGATGGTGAAAAAACTTATACGAAACGTTGTATATGTCTCATAAAGCGGGTAAATAAATCTTATATTCTATATAACGTTACGAATTTAGCGTTTTTATATACATTAACGAAATTACAAAGAAAGGCCTTAATTGATGCTTATAAACGTATAGTTTGAATGCAGATATTAACGGAAACGACAGGTTGCTAGCATAGACATGTGCACGCTAACTCATCTCATAAATATTCATGAAAAAAATTCGTGCAAACTTATAGTACATCCACCTTAAGTACACCGAATTAGTTATTTTAACCTATACTTTGTGTCATTTTATGTATCGAAAAGGGTTTTATAAATTTGTGGAATTATCGACTGTGGGAGCGTAATTAACGGTCATAAACGACGTATAAAACTCAAACCAGAAACAAATGACTAAGGATGGTCATTTTATGGAATCCTATCAAAAGCTGCAGGAATTAATTGAGGATGCAAACGTCATTTTTTTTTCACATTAAACATGTCTGGGTGTTTTAATTAGGAAACGGGTTAAACATAAATAGACCCATATTAAATACATGGAGCTGTTTTGAAGTTTGAAAATGATTTGAAACATACCAATATTATAATACCTTATAAAGTATACAATGTGTTCATCACGTGTTAACATCATAATCTAAATTTAAGATTATAATGGATATGGAAAATTATTGTAGAACTATAACATGTACAATTTTACATGCGTATACTTGTTTTTAACATACATGTATATCTCATTTCCAATGGGGTTGACATGGCCGGATGCCAGGATTTAAAAACAGTCCATAAGTGAATAAACGTATATAAAAATACAGAAATATTTATGAGGGTCCATTAAAGAAACATTTAGTCCAAAAACTGTTTTTATTAACAGAGTTATTTGGATTTACCACGCAATGCAGGTATTTGCGGATTTAAAATGCATTATACGAATCTCATTAATTTTCACTATATATGCAGAAAGCTGGTCAAATTACACAAAAAAATATTAAATGCATACAAGAAAAAACGATGCGATTGCACGCAAATATGAAAATTAACCTAAACATTTGCTAATATTCACACGGTTGTATATATCAATCAAGATTAGCAACACATGAGAGAAATCACCTAACCACATGCATTATATTATACCTCAAAACACATAACAGTTGTCGATGATATGCTAAACATCTCTTAAACACAATCTTATTGTGCCCATTTTACACAAAAAATGCAAGGTTTTAATGTAAAGTACTGTATATTGTTTCAATATCCTATGTTAAAACCCACAACGATTATCAGTATATATAAATTAGATATAGAGACACATATGCAATAAGACATAAGATATATAGCAAATCGCTATAAGATTCATTCTATTGAAGACAGCAATTTCACAAGGAGTAAAAAATCCAAACCCTTCCACCTTTCTGTGCCATGGCAGTTGCCATATAAAGGTCAATGGCAGTTTTTAGATTACTTTCAAAAAATCACGTGACGAGTGCAATAGACGATGACGACCAAGACACTCGATGAAAAAAATACGATTAAAATGAAAGCTGTGGCTCTGTGCACATTTGCAAAGGCGGGATGCACAAAACACCGATTACTGCAATTGGCAATTGCAATCGATTATAAGCTTCATCTTGAAATGTTTTGAGCTGCAGAAAATAGTTACATTTGCATCAACAATCATTTCTTGTCAAGTTATAAAACCAATTAAAGCATTCAAAATATTTCAAGGAAACACTTCAAATTTCAGCACATGTACATTATATGTACTGTAGTTCCCACTACATGTATAACATGGAAGTTTCAACTTCCCCATATATTATAAGTTTATATCGACTAAAATGACATCGTTTTTTTTTGCCACAACAGGTTGTTCTTTGTTTACTCTGACATATCTACATCGAATTATTGTTCGTTATATTTATAAATATTGTGGGATATTAGAGGGATTGACAGGTTTCCTTTAATCTTGCACGACGACATTGGCAGCCGTTTTTTTTTGCCAATGCGCATGCGTGGAGACGACGTTAATCGGTTTGTGATTGAGGGCAGACTACGATTTCATTAGTTTAACGTGATACCACAACGTCTTTGAGGAGGATAGCGACTTTTACGGCGCATAACTTATTGATGCGCATGCGTAGTAGTGTGTTTATCGTTCTCGTTTAGATTAATGGAAACCTGCTCAATCCCTGTAGTGAAGGGACCAACCGAACCGTTCGTCATATATCGAGCTGTTTGTTTAATTGAGAGGCTAATACACAGACATATTGGAGAGGAATAGCCACTCTGTCCGTTATATCGATAGCTGACTGTACTTAAGAATTATGTTAAAATGAGTTAAGAAGGGGAATTCCCCATTTCTATACAGGCAGGGCTGACTAAGTAATCGGTTACGTGAAAGAAAATGTAATCTTCGTGTTCCCTGACTATTCCAGGACTATAGAGGGATTGTGCAGGTTTCCATTAATCGAAACGAGAACGCCAAACACACTATTACGCATGTGCATCAATAAAATATGCTCCGTAAAAGCCGTTATGCTACTCAAAGACGTTGGGGTATCATGTTAAACTAATGAAATTGTCGTCTGCCATCAACCACAAACCCATTTACGTCGTCCCCACGCATGCGCATTGGCAAAAAAGAAAACAGTGTTGCCAATGTCGTCAAGATTAAAGGAAACCTGTCAATTATCCCTTCACAATTCCGCTTTCAAAGTATGTGAAAATTTGGCATGTGTATAGGCAAAGTTTCGAATTGGTAGACGAATCGTGAAAAAATTCGCAATGCAGAAACTGGCTCCTGCAAGAGCTGAAATGGTGCTCATCTTTGTACCAAGGGTCGTCGCCTCGTAAACACGTTTAAAGGAGCAGCCATTGTCCCGTCTGCACCGGGTCTACCCATATACTCCCGAGCGTTTTACTCTCCTCCTGGACTCCTAGCCTCCCTCTCAGGGGGCACCGTTAAAAACAAAAGATTCAGGGCGGGATTCACTTCACACAAATCTCTGCAAGATCAACGGGGTGAAGGACGAATTGCGAGAAAATGCAGTTTCAAATACTGATTATACTGGGGAGCAGATCATGTATAATTGAAATTCTACTTGAAATCTTGGGTAAACTGGAGCTCCTTTGTTTATTGAGCACTGATTATTTTATTATCACCCCACCCCCAAGTCTCCTAAGACCTTCTTCCCACCAACGTTGATGTAGATCAACTGATGTGGATCAAGAAAACGTTTTCGTGTTAATTCACGCCGCAGAACTCAGTTAAACTGGTCACATGACCTATAGTATACAGGGCACAGCATACTAGGTCATGTGACCAGTTTAACTGAGTTCTGCGGTGTGAATTAACACGCAAAAGTTTTCTTGATCCACATCAGCTTCTACATCAACGTTGGTGTGAATCAGGTGTAATGATTTTAAAATTCTTAGTATATGCTGCAACTTTAATAAGGATCATTGATGTACTGATCCCAGTTCTTGTACACTGTATACAAACAAAAGAAGAACATTAATCGATGCAACAACTAAAGTTCTTGCAAGTTATATATGTAAAATAATAAAATGTGCCAGTCCAGACTTGAAACCATGTATAAAAAGATAAAACCTCCATAAAGTGATATTTAATAATTCGTTTGTTCGCAATGATTTTGAAGGAAATATCAGCGTTGGAACTGCAAAAAATATAAAACATGGAATCAAAAATGGCAGAGTAATACAGGGCAATTAAACTTTGCTTGTTGTATACGCAATATAACTGGTCGACATTATTTACAAAGCTGAAAAATAGGGAATTTCCCCGTTTTTTTAATCCATGTATACAACATATAACTTATAGATGAGTGCATGACTCATTAAGGATTCAAAAAGGGGAAATTCCCTATTTTGCAGATGTATACCCTGTATAGCATATGTTTTCAAATGAACCTGTCTGAAATAATAACTTGTCTAAAATAATAACTTGTCTAAAATAATTTTTTCCCCTGGTTCCAAGAGTATATTATTATAGACAGGTTCTAAACTGTACAAACTTTTCGTTCCTTAAAGACTGAGATGGTATTCCTATAAATATATTATACAATGTGCATATCCATATATACTTGTTAAAATTCTACATGTATTTCTAACATCCATAGACTATAGAGTTGACCTCCAATTCTGGCACACCCTATTGTTTTTAAAGCGAATGGATATCCTACGGCGAAGCAAGATGACAAACTTGAAGCATAATATATCAATTTAATATGCAAAATTCATGTCAGAAAAGGAATATTCTATACAATGTTGCAAGCATATGCAATACAAATTAACTCATGAAAAACTACTGGATTCCACAACAAGGGTAAAAGTTACACAACGGTAAAAGTGCTGGCAAAAAAGGCATCTTTTTTTGTATCAGGCTATTTATAAACCATCCTTATGAAATTGGGACATAACATTTGTTGAGGCTTTATTTAACGACCTCCCGCAACCTTTATATTAAGGTCAATGGAAACAGTGAGGAAAGAGAATATAAGAGAAATATTTATTCTCCCAATCTTTGGGACAACGATGAGAGAAGTATGTTAATTGTTGAGGCAAAAAAACATGTTATTTCAGTTGGTGTAAAAACTGCTTAGGTGTCATAAATGCAATGCAACGTTCGTTATATCGACAGCCGACTGTTTACCCCACACATTTCCAGGCAAAATTTTGCATGGGAAAATGTCCATGTGATTGACATATAGTAAAACCTGCTAAAGTCGACCATCCAAAAAACGTTCAATTTCGGTCACTAAACATGTGGTCACTATAAAGAGGATATTTATGAAGAAAAACATTTATGTACAGTATGAACTAAAATCAATTTATGAAAAGTGGTCACTATGCAGAGGTGGTCACTTTATATGGTTTAGCAGTAGAACCCTACAGCTTAAAACAGTTTTGCACATTCATTTGTAACAGGGACTATTTACACACAAAAACATGTCATGACTATATATCATTATAAATTGAAGAAACATTTTTCCTACACGGAACACATTGATTTCAAAACACCAGTTGCTCAAATAAAATAAAAAATGATTTTCACAGAACCTCCACGAATTCGTCCAAAGAAGAGGGCGCTAGCTATATATCTTCTACAGAAGAAGGTATAGATTTTTGTGCTTGAAGGTGACTTTGGGTAAAGAAAGCGCCCCATTTTTCTCCCATTCGTCGTGGGCATACGGACATCTGCCCACGAAACATGGAGCCACCATCAAGTTCATGGCACTACGTGTGTTCTTCTCATCTGCTTTTTGCTCTTTCTCTCTATATACCCTTTTTTTCCCTCCTTTTATAATACGTTACCCACCCGTCGACTCACAAAATTATTCTACCCCCTTTTTCGTGGTTGCACGTGCCTGCTCCGTACCATACAACGAGTAATTTCAAAGTGCCGTTTTTTTTTTAACAAGCGAATAGGGCTACACATATTAAGCAGCTGGTGTTTTCTGCCAAGGAATTTCAAATGGGCGAAAAAACTTTGAGAAAATGGGGGCCTCACTTGTAGCCTATTTTTATACATTGGCCTACAAACAGCGCTATAACGAATTCAATGTTCATAGAGTGACCGAAGGCAATATGGGGGAGCCACTGAGGTTTCCGGTCATCGAGGGCCGATCATAAACGACGTCTCCAAACAATGTTATAAGTTAATGATATAAAGTATTACATATTAATTATAATAAACCAGTTAAATATCATTTTAGTACAGGTGTTTAATGGTCCTTTTAAACATGAACAAACTTATTCCATGGGGTAAAAAAAATTGTGTGAATATAAGTTGACGGAGGCTTGAGTGGGCTGGCCGAGCTCATTCTGTATTGTGGCGCCTAACCTAACCTAACAACCCAAATGCAAAAAATACGGGCGTACAAGCGTCCGTGTTCGTATAGTATTGCTTTAGCCACAGGCCACACTAGGCTGTTTCCGCGCGTTTGGCTAGCCTCAAACAAGGCTTTCAACTGAACAATATTTTTTACACAATGTGCAAATGTTATAATTCTAGAATATAAATTAAATTCGATGCCCTGTTTGAGGCTAGCCAAGCGCGCGGAAACAGCTTAGTGTGGCCTGGGGCTTATAATGTCCACCTCACCAAAAAATATACACCAATGCATGCATGCCAGTATACACGAGCGTACATGTCCTCTACGTTAAATTACGACGTGTTCTGAACACAACCGCTATGCATACACATTACATCACGTGAACATGTTGCAAACAAAGAGATTGGCTTTGTCTTTGGTTGACCTAATTTTCACATGGCCAAAGAGCCGTTATTTTACAAAATCAATTTATCTATAAAAAAAACCTGCCCTTTTTACCGTTATCCCGACATGCAACAAGTATCACAGGTGGTCAACAATTGATCGAAAAAGCGTTTTAATCCTACTTAAAAGGGTACCTATCTTCCACGTACCGAAATGTAAGTGGTCCCCATTACAAGCCCGCATTTTTTTTTACTAATTTGCCACTGTTGTCCCATGCATGTCTTCATCCCCTTCTTGCTACATTTTACGACTTGTCCCGTCTGCCCAATGACACGAGTATCAATTTGTCCAAATTCTCTCGGTTTTGTTTCGTGTTTTTTTTCCCAACACTAATGAACTCCACTAACCAAAAAAGTTTTTTTGGACATTTTTTGTAAGTACACGCGTACCCCTAAGGGCTTCGAAGGCTTTTACAGCTTGTCCATCACAGCCCTAAACTGCCCCTCAAAGTGGCCGAAGAGAAAGTGACCTGAGGGTAAAACCCTTCAAATTAGGCGTGTAATGGCCATAAACGGTATTAGTAGGGGTTTTAGGCGTCAAAAGTCACACCTCCGCGATAAAGGGCCCAACTGACCAATGCATTCATCACTCGAGAGGGTCAACAAAAGCTTTTCAAGTGACCCTTTCAAGCTGACCACTGGTCAGTTGGAGGCCAACAATGGCCCATTTGCAGCCTTAACCAGCCCGGGAGCGATTAATTAGTTTTGGTCGGTTTGACCCCTTGTTGTTGGGTCAACAGCCATTCGTTATCTCCCCTTTATTGGCCCTACACGTTTAGCAGTGGCAAGCGCAAATAGTCGAAAACTTGTAATCAAACAGTGGGAGGGACCTAACTCACCGTGTAAATAAAGAAAACTGCCCCAAACGCGGGATATCCCTTAAATAAACACATAATTTGGGATTAATCGGTGGTAAATAAGGAACGGAGCCCTCTTTTTGTAAATTAATGTGATCTCCACGGTCAATCAGAGTCAAATGGTCAAGCTACTGCAATTTACATCCATAGATAAGGGTATAGGATTACAGATAAATATTTCAGGAGTCTGTATTATTTACTACACGCCCATTGATTAAGCTCTTCACAGGTAATGCAATCCCGGTTGTTTTTGAGTTTGTAAAATTTTACAAATTTCCAGTTAATTTTTAGACAAATAAGCCTTATACAGGCAATACAATACATGAAATAAGTTTTACCATTAAATAATATTACAGGACCTTCTTCATCTGCATGCCCTCAACCTAGAGCCCCATAATTTGTCCATTTATATAAAATGCCTATATATATATTTATGGATGTATAGTATGGCCAAAACACAATGTCATGTAAGCTTATAACAATAATAGTGATCCTAATATTAAGTAAATTATTAAGTAAAAAAAAAAACTCCTGGTCTATAAAATATACAGTAAATGAAAGTACATTAGTGGGTTGATCCTATTTAGTATCGGTTATAGATGCATGCGCATTTTTCATATTGCATGATATTTGAATGCAGTAAAATATACATGTACATGTACATTATAACATGCAGTTGGCCATTTATATATAAAGGAGATTTTAATTTTATCGAAATATTATCAACAATATTGTTTACAAATTTATAGAACATTTTTTGATGTGATGACATTTATAGAAGATGAACATGTTTAAACGTATAAAAAAAGTCTTACATTATCCTGATTTAAATTAATGCATGGTCTTAATTTGTACACTTAAATCTTAGGTATTTACAATGAGTACAAATTTGTTACTGTTACAATGCCTTTGTTCCTCTATAGTTGTCAGTTTTATACCTTAATTTGCCTGTATATACATATAACCGTATAGTATATATATATATATATGGCCTAGCCCTATTTCACTAAAAATTGTACTGCATAATAGGGTAGGCCTTTAAGCTAATGAAAATTACCTAACATTTTTAAAATTATCTTAAAAGGTAACTAAGACAAAAAAAGTATGAACTTGAAGTATGAACTTGAAAGTATGACAAAGAAAGTATGTTTCTTTAATTTGTATAGAACTCTGTATAGGGAGTCAATTTGTAATTAAATATATGCATGCATGTATATAATAATTTGTATTTGACTTAATTGATTGCATATACATGTACATTATATATCCGGCAAAAAAAGTTTTAAAAATGGTTAATGTATACGTTTATCTTCTCTCATGTCTAATAATGTACATGTATATTGAAAGATTATTAATAAAATAATAACTTTAACTCTATAAACTTACCAATAATTCGATTAGTTCCTCAAAGTGTTTGCACCCAATAAAATTGTCCAAATCACGTGAAAAAAGGGTTAAAAATTGGCGCGAAAAATAGTAAGGTCACGCACCACAGGACACTGCATCAATCAGCAATAGACACGATTATAATGCATTTGAAATTAGTCCGGAGAAGTTGATAAACGCGTTTTAGTCACATGGGTTAAGTCCCATCGCGGTTGTATCCATTTTTCACAAAAACCACATCAATCCATGACGTATTGCCATATGCCAAAACCTTTCTTTCAATATTTCAATGTTATAGCATCGACCTTGACCACCAGAGGCCAGCACTGACAAAGGCTATAACCGATAAATAATTAAACATTCAGATGAACGCAAATTTCAACGCTTAAAAAATAAATAGGTTATTTTTGATGGGCATTCAGGAACACAATTTTGCACCAAATTAACCAAATTTATATACTTTTAATTTTTTCGTTCGTTATAGAGGCAAAGCAAAACAAATCCTCCAATTTGTGCTATTTTTTTGGTAAATAGCATACTTTCTTATAAAAAAATTATAACGATTCATCCTGCAATGAGGATAACTTATAAATAAGCTCAACAAATTGGTCGAGTACAGGTGGGTTTAGCTTCACCTTAAAATGTTGTTATTCCTCTGCATGCTTGTCATGATGTGGTCAATTTTGAATTTTTCCTCAAATCAGTTAAATTTCAGCATTTCCAAAAAAATGTTTGCTGATGACTTGCATGGTTGTGAATTGGCATGTCTTGAAAAGTATAATTTGGTTCATTCACACGCGTTTTTCTTCTTATTCACACAAGGTCAGTTTTGTTGGTACAGTGTCCAAATTCAAACTGACCACACCATGCACTCTGGCAGGTCCTCCATTTCAAACCTTGATCATTGCAAACCTAAGCGTTATATATAAGACGGTGGCATAAAAAAAGCTTAAGCAGTCACATGACCAACGGCTGCTGCATGTTGCCCTCGGCCCCGGGGCCCTCTTATGGCGACCGTTACAAAACGTGATTTTTAACCGAGTTTTATTTAAAACAGATTGCAAAACCCATTTTTTTGCTTGCGTTTCGTGGCTTCCATGGCACCGACGAAAGAAAAATCTGCTGGGTTCAACAGCCTTTGATAACAGTTAACACCTTTGCCACTAGAATCTTCAAAATGCAGGAGACGAGGGGAGGAGAAAACCTATATGCTACCCCATGTACACCCACACGTGATTTACAAAAAAAACAAAACTTCACGGATACGAATTTTCGTTTACCCGCTGCCCTGCATTTTTTCCCTTTATTCAAAAACTACAATGGAAAACTGGACACCTTGGAATTTGTTTTAAGGATTTAGAAACGACAATCCCCTCTTCTTTACAATTTAAAAAGTGAATTCTGAATGCTGTGAACATATAAAAAAGTGAAAACTGGCCAGGATGAATTCCCTCACAAATTTAAACGACAATTTTTTTATAAAACAGAGTGGAATTCAGCTCGATCCTCCATTAAAAAATCTTAAAATTTAGTTGTTTAAATTTTTACAAAAAATTCAATGGGCAAAAAATCCACAAAAAAATTCAAAACTTCTAGGGCAAAGCATTGGTTTTTTCAGTAATATTTCAAAAAAGTACTATTTTAAAATTTTGAAGAAAATCATAAAATTATTTCATACTGTATACATGTATTTTCTTAAATTTCCCAAAGTTTCATTTTGATATCATAATTAGATCGCCAGATAAGGTTTACTTATGATGTTGCTCTGTGTTAAATTGTGTTTCTATCCCCTAGGAAAAGTGCAACTTTTTACCACACTATAACTATAGGTCACACAAGCTATATACACATCAGGTAGTCACTATAGGATTTTTATGAAGAAAAACTTTGGCCTATATATGCACTAAAACCAATTTATAAAAAAATGGTCACTTTCCCAGGTTTTGTAGTGCATTAACAACGATTCTATTTTAAGCTCGAATTAAAATCGGACACATTCTTCAAGTTTTGACATGGATTAAAATTTAGAAGTTTACGTAGTAAAATCGTATAACGGCGCTTCCGAGGGGCGCTTCTATGCATGCATCACGTGTTCAGTGACTTTATTGTAACGGCGCTTCATTTAAATGTGTGCAGCAAGTGGCATTCAGGCTGCATTATTTTGACATTCTGGTTTACAAAAATTTGGTTGTTAATCTTTTAAATTGGATGAGGTCATGTAACTGATCCACTTTGTGCACATGCGAGCACAATCTGTCTTAATAGGAATTTGTTCGATTTTTATTTCGTCTAAGCAAAATAAAATTGAGCGGAAAAAATGTATTTTTTTACGAATAAGTGAAAATTGGAGATCTGCATTCCCTCTTAACATGCAGAGAAAAAATGAGTATAGTTAAAAATTTAATTGCATATACGTAACGGTTAAGTTTATATAAAATCGAGTCTTTCCCATCCAACCTTCTCTCTTAAGTATAAGGTCGACCTCATTCCATTACATAAAACTAATAAGGCCAAGTTTAAAACTTAATGCTCTTCGAAAATCTATTATTAAAGTAACATTAAAAAATTGTTTCATCGTTTAATAGCATCCGATGCAACATTGTATAAGTTTGAGAGACAATGCCACCAAAAATGAGTTTAAAATAGCGTTACACTGCACGCAACCTCAGGGGTCAACAAACCCAATTCGTTCCAACCAAATTTCTGATCCACCCTGTATACATGACCCAGTTTAAAATCAAAGGAGAAAATCGTGGCTATTGTTGGGATCGTGCATTTTTTTTTTCTGAAAATAAATACACTTGATGCCAAGAATCCAATACCAGTTTTATAATGAATCATCCTAAGCTTGAAAGTGTTTTTAAGATTTTTTTTCTAAAATAGGGTAAGCAAAAAATAGCCTCTTTGAGACCTTAATGCTATACTTGCTACATAATTTCTTTTAACAAAACCTTCCTAAATCTGATCATTTCGAGGGGGAGATGTATTTTTCTTAATTTTTCCCTTTAATTTGTGCTTAAGCCAGCACGAAGGTACGCACAGGAGGTTTCAAATGGGTAGGTAATTACAAATTCAATCACAATTCCTTTTGTCACAGGAGGGGTGCATGACCTCTGAATGTTCACCTGGAGTTGTTTCATTTTGCAAGTGTTCGAGCCTAATTTCGGTTCTATATATCCCATGCACTTTCCACATATAAAACCGCACCCAAAAAAAAAATGGTGAATTACGTCGTATTATTAGCCCCTACAATTAAACGAATGGGTGAATAACCTCTAAGGCAGCTGCTCATCGAAAAGCACAGAGTGGCCCATAGCACACCCATACCCCCATGACCCCATCCCAAAAACTACAACCTTTTTTTGCCACATTATACACTGCATTATATACCCACCCATTTTCTTTCCTGTTCCCAGGATAAGTTCAGGTTAAGTTCACGAGATAACAGATGTCTTAAGTCGTTTTAGGAATTTTTTTTACAAAATTCATGTTAGATGAATGCTTACATTTATGTGAAATTATAAAAAAATGACCAACAATTGGACAAAAAAGCATTTTTCTTGTATAATTTAGATTTTTTGTTGTTGTTTTTTACAGAATCCTAAATTTGTTGTCCTAAAAATTGGTATACAACCCAAAAAATGGCCAAGTTTGGTCACTGTATACGGGTGGTCACTATACAGAGAATTTTTATGAAGGAAAAAATACATGTATGTACTACGACCAATTTATGAAAAGTGGTCACTATACTAGGTTTTAATGTTTTTCATAAATTACAGTATTGTCAATTCACTGAAAAATTGACATGTCCCATTTCCAGAAGATACGGATTGATTTTATGGCACCTACATTATAAATTAAATTAATCCAAGCACTGTCTTTTAATTATTATTTCCACTTTACGTAGAACTTTAAGAAACTTTAATGCTATATTATATACTTAGGTTTTCAATTTGACAAGAGAATATTTAAATTTCCCCTTTTTCTTCTGCCTTAACGTATTCAAATATAAATTTCGTTTTGCACTCGATCGTGCATAATACTATTAGATTATTTGCTAATGTCCCCAAAGTCGATAAAAATAGAGAAACCACTTGTATACAGTTTGTTTTATATCGTACTATACAGAATAAAAAACATTTGAACTATATTAGCTATACATGTATCCACTCATTTTTCATATACATGTACATGTATATATGTTGGAAACGAATTTGTGTAGCAATTCAAAATATTGCGAAAAACATTTAGTCCATTTTTCACAATAGTATATAAATGTAATGGCAACATATGCATGTACATGTACAATTGAACATTTGAAAATATATTGTGGCACGATGAAATTTGCATGGAGTCAACTTGTTTTTCACATGAAACACGACATGTCCAACATGCATGTGAAATTTGCATATATCCTGCACACAACACAAAAAATTCTGTGGAACATATACTTGTTTTTAACATACTTCTTTATCACCATGCAGGTTTTATAATTTTTTTTTTTCACTTGAGTAACACGAAAGGGTTGAAAATTGTATAGAAAAAAGGGAAAATGCAACGGTTTTCTTGGCATTTCCACCAATATAAAAGCGGTCCCGTTGAAATTTGAATGAAAAGCGGCTATTTTTGAACTTAAAAAGGTTGTTGTCCATGTGACCGTTATATAACGGGAATGGCCGTATGCAAATGAAGGGTGAACCCCCTTCTTTTTACGAAGGGTATTCCTTGACGAGTCTATTCACTCCGGATTGAAAACCCGGGTTAAGTTGCTCCTTTTCTATTCATTCTCGTAAATAACCGACGAGAAAAGTTGGTGCAATGGCAAGCAAAGTTGGTCCCTCGGCGTGCAAATTCAAGAAAGAAAAAATGCATCTCAAAAGCCCTCGTTTATTAAGATTATATCGTTTACACCGTCTTAGCCCTCCATCAATCATTCGAACGGGTTAAAAATGCAAATCAGCGACAAATAGAAAAATGCAATTTCAACGTCCAGCTTAAAATTGTTGCTAAGCTAATGTTATGTTTTGTATAAATGAACAGAAAAAAAAATGTAAGACTTTCTATACGAAGAATGATACGAATATAAAAAAATATCCCAAAACTTTTGACCCAGTCTGCACTATGATAAGCTTGCACAATGACCTCGATGCCTGGGAAAGTAAACTTGGGCACTGGTCATCTTTATTTTTTTCCAAAACACCCTTCATAACCCTCTCTAAACCCACGGATTTAGAAATTATTTGGATAAGAAATAAACATTGAAAACTATAGCCTACATAAATCATCCCAAATAGGTTTTAGAATGTAATTTGCAACGTTCTGCAAATGATCTTTATAAATATAAAAAAACTTGCTTTTGTACAAATAGTTTAATAGTTTACAATTAAAGTTTTTCTCCTTAGGGCATATTTGAATTAAAAGCATAGCTAATCAAAATTGGTTTTAATTAGGTGGTTATCGAATATTTGTGCCATTAAATACATGAAAAACATGTTGGGTGGTCACCTTTAGCAGGTTTCATTGTATTTCTATTGTAAAAAAATGTAGTTAATCATCAAAATGGTGCTGGAGACTTTTAGTGGTCATTTAGATTTATTATCCAGATAACGTACGAATTAAGATTTATTTCAAGTTAAAAAAAATAGATGCAAATCTAATTCATGGAAACAAAAATCATCATTTTGGTAATTGGAAAATTTAGTTGAATTTATGTGTGTAATTGGAGCTAATTGAACTGGGGGAATTCGAGATTTCAAAATGTGCACAGGTGTCTTTTAGTTGAAATTGATATAACTTTGGGTTATGTGAATGCGTGCATTGTACATGTTTGGTAAAAACTCAATAAAAGGGCATGCCAGAGAGCACGGCAGCCATGTTGCTTCCTAAGGGTGGCCAATCCCCTTCCTAATTACAGAGAAAATATAAAATGGGAGGGACTTTGATATCGAGGGTTATTTTCATCAAATTTCATACAACCAATCCAACCAATCCAATCTTTAGGATCTGAAAATAACCCTAGACCAAAATCTAAAACAGCGTCCAAAGGACGCTAACTGAAGCGCCTTATCTAAAAAGGACCTCAATTGCAATCGAATTGTATTTTAATATTTCAATGGAATCAGTGAACATCTGAAATTTTCCCGTTTAGAAACTTTTGTACATGGAAGATTGGATGTGCTTGACATTGTCAAATTTGAATCTTAAATTAATTGCCAAATGCGAAATTTAATCAGTAAAGTTCAATTTTGGCGGTTTATTTGTCTCAAAAATGTGCCAGCAGATGGCATTACGTTACAGCAAGTTTGCCGCCAACAATTTTGGCGGGAAGTTTCAAACATGAAGTAGTCATCTTGAATTGTATATTTTTGCTACAAAAATGTGAGAAAACTAATTTACATGTACGGATTAAAAACAGACATTACATGAATAATAATTAATTTTTGTATAAGATTATGCTTGTGTTTTTATACTGTGTTTTTAACTGTTTTTATAAAGTGCCCAGTGTCGGCTTTAAGGGGGCTTTCAATCATACCCTTTCCAATGGAGAATTCTTACGTCGACATTCACGTAGTCTGTGTAACTCCAAATAAACCGAAACTTTTAC
>JAQGCC010000137.1:0-55024 GCA_034698905.1 Xestoiulus laeticollis | reverse complement strand
TGTTTTTCCAATGCGTTCTCGTTAAGGTAAATCAGTTGACGGGGCATTAAGGGAGGCGTGCTCAATCCCTCTATTGAGATACTCACTGACCACATGTTCGTGAATAGGCATGGAAAAAATAATTGCGATTCTAATTAATTGCCAGTATTAGTTTCAGTTGACGAACTAAACAACTTCCCTTTTTTAATTTATTAAACGTTAATTTGTTTTATTAATGTGGGGCAGATTATGTAATAAGCCACTATGTGGGAAATGAATGCAAAAAGTTTTTATGTATTCTGAGAATACAGACATGATTATATTCTGAGAATATTAAACTTGGCACAACTATATTTGTCATCCAGATCTATCAACCCCAAGATTTGATTCCGAGTAGGATTTTGAGTGGGCAGAAGCAAGGTCAACATTTTTCAACCAATGTTTGAAAAGTTCTTGTCCTCTTATATATACGATACAATGGCTGTACAGGTCACGAACTTTTCAAACACAAGAGCAGCACGTGTTTTTCCGCATACTTGTTTATGTATGTGAAATATATTTGTATGCTTTCAATAAATCGTTGCGTGTGTTTGAATCTGCAATGAAATGATGTCGGAAACAAGTTTCTTACTAAACATACGATCAGATACATTTCCACTCCCATGCAGTAGGCATACATGTACATGTACGTGAAATACATTTGTACTTTCAATACCTGCGCATGTTTGAAAAGTCCGTGTCTTGATATACATACAAAACAATGGCAGTACAGGCCACGAACTTTTCAAACACCCAATTTACGTTTGAATCTGCAGTGTTATGATGTCGGAAACATGTTTTTAACATGTGATTTCCGCATAGGCGGATGGCAATCAGTCGGCCTTGCTCGTGCATTAACTTTTTTATTAATGGCGAGGGCGAATTATTAAACCGGAGATTAGGCATAATATATATGTCATCCCCATGTGCACTTTTAATATGCCAAAGTTGTACATGCATAAAGTGAGTCATTCTCCTAATTGTTTCATTTCAATTGGTGGCTGGCCATACATCACATCAACCTACATTTTTCAATAGTTTCCATGCAAGTGCATTTTATTTTTGTTTAGTTAAAAATGTTATTATTTACGACGAGACACCCATCGGTGCTCCTGATAATGATAGCTGAGGAAATGGTTCCAATCGTTACCCTTAAAATATTAGCCATTTAGAGTCGAGGGCGAACAAAAGCGCCACCTATTATTATACGGTTTCTTACGACACCTATGCACGTAAATCCATACATTGTATACAACATTAAATACACGCTAAAACTAACACGATGTATAAAAGTACATGGCGTGAAATGTTACGCATGGTGGCAATAGACAAATATATATCATTGTTATTTCGCCATACGTCATCGAATGTTATTAAATAGGTGATTAAATGAATTCGCCATTCATGTCCCATTTAGAAGTAATATCAATTCAGTAGGCTAGCTACAATTAAGTCGGAAAAACGCAAGAGAGAATTCACCCCCCCCCCCCCATCATTTAAAATGCTCGTTGTCAAGAAATATAATAAATACAATAGAGGAAACTCGATTGTTATATATTGAGTTTCTAAGAATTCATGCACTTGGAAGACATTACAGAAATTGAGTTTCCTATTCAAATCTATAATGCCCAATTTTTTTTTCAATATGTCCACTAGCACTTGTGGTGCTTTACTGTTTTACATCCGATATGGTGGACATTTCGTGTAAGTTTGCATAACATGCAGGGGTGTTCAACCTTTTGGGGTGGTCGCGAGTTGACTATAGGACCAACACTCCCCCCATACTTATTAAATAATCCCCCCAAAATTGTTACTAGTTTTAAAGTTTTATAAAATGCTTGGCTTTCATCAACTTCAATTAATTCTTAAAACCTTTTTCGATATGTTATGAGCTCTGTTTATAAAGGGCAAAAAATTGCTCGCGGGCCATGTTTTAAGGCTCATTAACCTGTTATGATACCTGTAATGTAAAATTTTCCAAAGCCATTTTCTCCATAACTTATAAAAATAAATTAATGGAAAATATTGCTCGATATTAATCACGTTTTGGTGCTATTTTTAAAAAAATGTATTTATTACAGTTTTTTTTAAATAAATGCGCACGTGTCCAATCAAAGACAACCTAATTTCAAAAAACATATATTTACAAAATAACTGGAAGAAATATACATGTACACATTTATAAAAAAATAGCCAGTTGGATGCACCGAAGCGCGATGAATATTGAGCAATTTTTTTCATTATTTTATGGAGTAAATGGCTTTTGAAATTTAAAATTACAGTTATATTCGTACATGTATAGGGCTTGCTCCAGGGGTTAATGAGCCTTAATAGGAGTGTTGGGAGCACGATGCTATGCATGTCCATGTTTTATAATAAGTTGTATTGGAAATGTTATCAAAGTACGATTGAAGGCACGTATGCCCCGCATTCACGAGGGATGTGAAACACGGTACTTAAAGTATATTTTAAGTACAGTACCATGTTTCACATCCCTCGTGAACGCGGCCACAATTTCAGTTTTGGAATTCTGCATTTTTTAATAAATCAAAAATCTGCGATACATGTACAGGAGAGGAAGGTCGTCAGGTTGAAATCTTTTAAAAGGCATGTGTGTTCATAAAAGTAAGATTACACTTTATGCAACAGAAACGATAAATTGAAATGTTGTTGTTATGCTAATTTGTGCCCAATTATAAAGAAAGGGTTAAGGAATGTCCAGTTGTGAATAGAGGGATTGTGATCGCCTAGCTCCCTTAATGCTCCGTCAACTGATTTACCTTAACGAGAACGCATTGGAAAAACTAACAGTGCTGTCAATGTGGTTAGCATTAAGGGAGCATTAAAGGAGGCGTGCTTAATCCCTCTAATGTCTTAAAGTTGGGTGTGTATACTTTCGGGAATACGGTTTTAAAACTGAATTGACGATAATCCGTGTGATATTTTTAGTCCCTCCCTCATGTATCAAGGCCAAGCGTGCGTCATGCGGTATTTAATAATAAATCTGAGTATATTTATATGAAAGTGACATACTCTTGAACCTCTACAACTATAAATGGGCATCTCAGTTACGTAACGCAGCCAAAAACTGTTATTATTTACATTTTTTTTTCATTTTCACCCCCCAAAAGTCAATGCGGGATTTAAAAATCTATTTATTTTCACACGAATAATTTATTGCAGTTTTTATTATTTTTATCTTTCGGTAAAAAATAGCTGCTCGGTTTTTTAAGTCTTAACACCCTGCAAACTTATCCACCCATATGCAACTAATGAAATACTCCAAAAAAACTTATCAAGTTTTAAGCCTTGCAATGGAAACACCACCATTTCTATCTTGTCTTAGTTGAAATTTTTGTTCAAGCTTGTCTTAGATGACATAAAATTGGGACAAATTTATATGGAAGTTGACCAATTACAGTAAAGTGAAGTAAAGTGACCACCTCAGCATAGTGACCACTATTCCTAAATTGGTTTTAGTGCATACATGTATGTTTTCCTTCATACAAATTCTCTATAGTGACCACCGTTACACGTATATAGTGACCGAATTCGCCATTTTTTGGGTGGTCATATTTAACAGGTTTTCCTGTATTTGGAAACTAGTCTACTTCCATAACCATAATGTATATTTATCCAAATTCAGACTAAGTGAACGTACCTACATGTATATACAATACGAACCGACACTCAACGTGATATTAAAAACCGATTAAGTCAGGCATGGTAAAGTCCTTAAAAATCTAGTGTATTATTTGTCCAAAACTCAGTGCACAAATTTGAGATATTCGTTCCCAAAATCTCCAAATCATGTATTATAGGATATCGAGGAGCTTATATCGTACAGGGGAGGACAGAGTTAGTAGGCCCTATACCTATATGGCACTACAGGGCAAGGATCAGATTTATAGAAGAACAATTCTAGTAATTCCCAAGTATATTTGAAAGAAATAGTTTAAAATCACGAAAAGTACAGTGGGGATGCAAAGAAGTGTTATATACCTTTACAAAACTTTGAAAAGTTTGGGATGTTTCCACCATCTTTTGCGTCATTCAACGATGTCCGAGTGCGGAGGTAGCGCTTCACATATAATTCGGCTAGCTCCGAACACTATTTCATGGATTAAACGCGAATTTTCACATTCAGAAGACGCGGGGTTTGGATATGACACTGTTTCTCCTTCAAATTTCGACTGAATTTGGCCGATTTTTTTGTAGGAAAAAAGCCAGGTTTTGCATGGGGCGCGGTCAGGTCTGCTGCGCCTCCGCAGAGCGGACTGCTGTGTCTCCGCATTGCAACTGCTGCAAAACCCCCGTCTAATGATTATGCATGCATTTGGCATTGCATCCTACCACGCCTTATCGACCCGTTTTTGGCTCGGGTTACTCTTGGAGGGGAGTAGGAGTTAGCAATTGTAGGGGGAGCCATTACCCCTCGACTCAATACAAAAAAAAAAATTAAAAATGGGAAAATGCATCGACATTTCGGACCAACCTTAACCTCTTTCTCCTCCATCAAAAACATGGTCAACTCCTTTATTCCACCCCACCCCACTATAAACAGATATATGTGAAAACTTTAGATGCAAAGTTGAATTCAACATTGTTCCTGAGTATTTTCAATTTTTCCGACTTTCCAAGTTTTTCATAAAAAAAAAAAATCCCACGACAACCTATAGCTGACAACTGAGAATTCAAAACTGTATGATGACTTCTTATATTCATGTAGTATGGATTCATGAAGCTGTTTTAGGTCACAATTTACAATTAATTTGCAATATTCTACAAATGTCCACCTTGATTCATTTTTGTATCACACAAACTAACAAAGTTTTTAACCTAGTCATACAATGAATTAAAAATCATAATACGAATCATCGTTCTGTTTAACTGTTGTACATGTAATCAAAAATATCTTTTTGAGGTTAAAACGTGTAAAAAAAACCCAGATTTTTATTCACGCTGATGTACGACATGTCTTAACTAAAAACTGGATATGTGAAAACAAATGTAATATTGGTGTTGAATTTCCCTGACTTTTATCACTTTTCCTCGAATAATCCAGGTCTATCAAATTTCCCTTACAGTTTATAAGTATTTGAGGTTTGTGGTAACCCTATTTTATGAAACTGGCTAACTATACAGAATAAAAAAAATGGTGTTTTAAGTAATTTGTGTACTCTATGTAGTTATGATAACTGTACGTAGATGGCGCAGCATGACTTTATAAAAAAGCCTTTGCAGTGCCATCTGTATTCAGAAATCAAAACAACTGTGGACTAAACTTGTTAAAATATTACTAAACTTACAAATTTAATTTTTGTCACGTATTTGTGATTCATGTTTTTAAGCTATGGCGTACAAGGGGTGCATAAAATAATTTGCAAATAATTTACAAATAAAGCTCAAGTTCGCTTTATAAGAAAAATAAAGTGCAACCACTCCCAAAATTTCACTTCTACATGAGCAACCATGGCTTACCAAATATTCGGAAATTGAAAAGATAGCAGGATTGCGATGTATTTACCTTTTTTTTTTAGTATAAGGAGACCGACATTTGCAAACAATACGAAAAAAAGATGACGTCCGTATAGTGTTTTGCAACGCCTTTACTTAAGCTATTGCGTAGATGAAATATTAAACTTTTTTTATATATAGGTTCGATGGCCGAATTTATTATCTTGAACGAGTGGTGCATGAGCATTTAAAATAATTGTGTTTTCAAATTTTTAAACCCTTTTTAAAGTTTTTTTTCTCCATATGGCACTATTCAATATACTGCGCAGAAATGTAAAAATAAAAAACGCATAAAAGTTGCTCTTAATAAAATTTACAGATAACGTTCTAGTTTTTCAATAAGTGTATTGTTCTTTAGATTTAGATAATTTACTTTCAATTATTTGTAATTAAACAAACAATTTTTTTTAAATGTAAATTACACAACTGCTAATAACTTTAATAACTACATGCTACATGGTTAGGAAATGGTTGGGATTTAAAAGGCGTGCTTCAGTTCTACAGAACGCGGCGCATGCAGTTAATGTTCTCGAAAAATGTAATACTTGGAACGTAGAATTGGAATTTCTTTTTTTATTTTTCGAAAGTATAAAGTCAAATTAATTTCAGTTAAATTGATTTTAATATATACAAAAGAAGTTGCAAATCTACGTATAGAAAGTTTAAAACCCGGTTTCACGTCGCACGATAAGGAAGGTGAGTTTAAGAACACTACTAATGCTTACCTTTTTCCAATGATTTTTTTCCTCAAACTCCGGTCGTAGGAAACGCGAAAAATCCGTGTTTTTTTTTGCAAAGAAACGCGATTTTGTTGGATTATAATCCTGGATCCAACAGAGGCTCCTGATATAAAACTATTTAAACCGTATAAAAGTGAAAATGCAGGGGTTAAAAAAGTATACTATCAAAGGTTGCGTGCATGTTGTTGTTGGTGCGATGCCCGGACTCAAAGTGAAGCCAGCTGCCCAAAATCCAAATCTTTTAAAAGGCGTGAAGAGTGTGGGACGCATGGCCTAGTAGGGAAGAGCGCGGGGGCAAACCATGCAGCTCCACCCCGCAGCGAGAGCAGGCTCCCAATGCCCTCCTTCCTAGGCACAGGCTCCTACATGTACTTCCCAAACGGATGACGTCACACCACCTACGACCGATGGAATGTGGCGGGAAACTTTTCGGTCGACCCCAGAGGGTGGCATGGGGGTGGCTAGAAGAGCTTGGGCTGGGCTGAAGAGGGGCGCTTTTATGAGCTTCACGGATAGCCCTTTTTTATCAACAACCTATAGGTCGTGCTATGGAAAACTTTAAAAAAAAAGTCAAGGTACGAGGGGGGGGGAGTGGAATCCTCGATTGCTCATCCTAAAAAGCACTATTTATAATGAAAAGAAGCATATTGGACGCCTGTATGCCCCCTGAAATCGTACATTATGTGGAGGCAGACCTGGAAAACCTTGGAATTGGCAGGGAAACTAGGATAGATCTGCAATAGGAAGGGAAATTGATGTGGTGTGAAAGTCAGGAAAATTCAACACGAGAATTCAACTCGTAAAAGTGAATATATATGGCATATTTAGCCATCCCTGAATCTATAGAAATGAGGATTTATTATTTTATTTAACATCAATGTATGTAAATAAAAATGTCGTATTTTTTTCATTTCTAATCGTTAGGATTGTCAGAGAGTATTTAAAAGCTTGAAAAGTCAGGGAAATAGAGAATTTCGTTTCTGGTGGGAAATTCCGTGGGAGATGTATACGTTTCAAAATTTCACCTGATTAACTCCTAAAAATAAAAATCTATATGTAAATTGTCTCCTAATTTATGTGTTTATGGGTAGGCCTACAAAAAATTAAAATCAGTTCAAATCAGAATAAAAAATTATTTAATATTTCTTTATATTGGAAAAGAACATGGAACACACCGAGGTTAATTTCAGTTGTAATATACAATATATATTATAAATTGCTTTCAATTTAAATATTAAAGTCATTCAACCACTAACCTAAAACGATTCGGACCTAATGCATTATAGATATTTTCTTTTTCTAAGTAATTTAAGGTTTAATTTATACAATGTAATATTGGGCCATTTTAGTGGATAAAATATGTGCGAATTAAACTAGATCTTCCCCCGAAAGATTTTAACCTATTCATAAGCATTAACTTTGCATTAAATTGTATTTTTTTCCATTCAATCCAATGTCTTCGAAAATTTCAACCAAATTTGGTATCAATGCACCTGCTAGTAATAAGGTGTGTAGGCCTCGAATTATTTAAGGAAGTGGAAGTTGGTCTGTAAATATACAACTTGTATAATTATATGGACATTTTGGGGGATTTTTTGGCAAGCAATAACTTACGTTTTTAGTCACCATATGGTTTCTAAACTACAGTTTTTTGGGTGAAAACCAAACTTTCGAGCCCATTTTTTTCGGAAATTTGGTTAGAAATGTGACAAATATAGATTATACGTTTCCTGTTTTAATCAGTTGAAAACATTTCGTCGTGTTTTTGGCAATTTGCAACGAGAATTTAGTCGCAAAACAGCGTTTTTTCTTCCCTTTCGCTATAGTCTTCTTCATTCATCAAAGACATGTTAGCTGGGCGGAACCACTAAATGATTTCCAAATTACGATGCAATGAAGTCCAATGGGTAGAATGAAATTACAGTATTAAAAAAAAATTAAAAAAAGATGTTTTGTTGAGGTTCGCCTTTCGCCTCCAGAACCGCCTAAATATAAGGATCGAGAAGTAGGCTTTTTAAAATGTGGTATTACACTCGTATTTTCAACAGAAGGCGGTCTCGAAACATGAATGAATGCTTAATTTTAAAGCAGGTGGAGGCCTACACCTTTCACGCCTTGTTGGGCAACAACTTTTCGGATGACCCCCTTTTTCATGTGTTGGCCCGATGCCACCGTTTTAACCATTGGGGGAAAATGCTGACCATATAAGAAATAATTGGCATTGCAGACTGCAAAACTGAGATGGAAATGTTTCAGTGCCAAACGTTGCTTTTTACACTGCATTTTTTGGGGAAAAAACAGAAATTTATGGTGTTTATCCAAATGTCTCCACATGCACACTACTGGAAAAATGCAATAAACTAGCCAAAGTTAGAAGTGTAGACCCAGTTTACCAACACGTTACGATTTATTCGTAGCCGGCCATCATTTTTTTACATAATTAGCATATTTGTTATTAATTAGTTTGCACGAATCAACGTTAGTTCATAATTTGAATTTGGCGCTAATAATCAAGGAAAACATGGGACGGCCCTCGTTCTGACATCTAGCGGTGGTTTATTGAACTGACGTTCGAACTCCCGTAATTCAACGCGCGAAAACAAAAAATTTAAAACACCGGCCACGCTAAATGGTGATTCGTAATGAGATTTGGCGATTTAGCGGATTTTTCGCTAATATTTTCGTAAAACCAAATAACTTTTTCCGTTTCGATTCTTGACGTTTTTCTCATTAATCGAAAATAGTTTTAATGTCGTTTTAATTCAATTCCTGGTGTTTTACAGAATAATCCGAGATCCGTGTAAAACGCCGCCCGATTGGCTCAAAAGATCAAGATGGCCATCCAAGAGCCAATCGCGACGAAGGTTACATCGGGGCGCACGAGAGGCGTCTGGTTGTTTCACGTCTCGCAATTTCGCATCTCCTTTTCGTTTCATAACCCTGGGTTATTTTGGACGTGGCCGTAGTCTTTAACTGGTAAGGTAATTTTTAATTGTTTAATATTTGAAATATTTAATTAAATTAAACGCTAATGGTGGCATTGTGTTCCCCACCTCACCTTTTCAGAACCTTCAGTTACCAGAACTGGAGTCAGATACGCATTCATTTGTTTTTTAGGACGGATTTTTAGGACTACAGTACTCTGTAAGTTCGCCACTTTTTTTTTCTATTCTTTTTCCAGAGATTGATGACACGTAGACGCGCCACGAAACCCAAATTCCGACGCTTCCCATTTCATAAATCTCCCGCAAATTTCCATAAATTTCAAGCTGAAATTGATTAAATACTACCACACTGTGTTTGTGTTCTGATGGCACAGAGCCGCGATTGTTTTTTTCCAAGTTTTCGACCGGTTTTCAACCCGGTTGTCCTCACCTCGTCTTAACCCTAACTCCGAATTCGTATTTCGGAGAATAGCTAAGCTACTGTCTTTTGCACTTGGGTAGTTTATTAACTTATCACCGTAGTGTTTTAGAATTCCTCTTCTCCTTAATGTCTGTTTGGTAATTATAAAAAATAGCTAAAAGCCGACAAAAGCGCGAAAGCGGGGATTTAAACACATGTCGTTGCTGATGGGCGAGACATCGTTTGAGAAAAGCAAAAACGTCGCTTTCACAAATGTTACTAAAATGCTTTCTCAAAACAAATTATGTTGTGGCTACAAATGGAAACACGATGCTGTCCTGTAGCCCTTTAAAAATTATTTATAACCCTGGTTTGTGTATATTGGTAATGCTTTCTGAATAAGTCTAAAACCATACGAGGTCATGGGAGGAAAACGACGGTCACTGGTAGGGCAGCCTACTTGGTATATAAATGTTTAAAATTGTTTCATTTCGACTCCTCACCTGCACTGTATATGTCAGGAAAAGTTTGGTAGCAATTAGTTGCCAAAATGGTTTCTCAAAAACAAAGTATATTGTGGTTGAGAACGGAAGATACGATGCTGTCATGTAACCTCTTTCAAAATCGTATTATACAGCAATTCCCAATTTACCCATGTTTTAAAACAGGTGTTTGAAATGGGCATAATTGAAAACATAGAAAGGGATTCGAACGAATTGGATTGTTGAAGTAGGGATGCTAAAATGTTACGTTTGTAGGGTTTTTTCATGTCCACTTTAACACTTCGAAAGTTGGGTTATAGTTTACAGACCCCTGCTTTATTAGGTAAATTAAGATCTGTAATCTTGGTCATATCCTGTTTCAATCTCAGTTATATTAAGGCCCATCTACGAGACAGTTAGGGGACATTTTATCTTAGAAGCAGGAAATTACTTTTTATTTCCTAAGACCTAACCCTTCCTTTACTCATCTCAAATACAGAGTTAATTTTTGAAGTTTAAAATTATAATCTGGGTAAAGGGTAAGGTATATCTTTCTCACTTTTCATCTCTTACATGTATATTAAGTTGCTTGCAGATCAAACTTATTTGAAGCGTTTTAGGCAGAATAATTTATTGCTCAATCGCATTGTGGTTTTAATTCTAGGCCTACTATTCTAGGTCATGTGTTGTTCAAATATCAATGTATTTTTTTGATGCATGGATTAATCCATCAAATTGTAACTGACGATTGCCCTTTTTCCCCTCTGGATTTGGGTTCAAGGTTTCGAGTCAATTTTGGTCTAAGGTTCAATCGTGAATTTTATATTTGGAATTTAGCATGGGAGGCTTGGCCAAATTTCAACCATAAAGCATACATTAACAAAATAAACCTCGTAAAGAGAAAATTGCTCTTGAAATGTGCTATTTGCTATTGCTTGCACATACTGTACATGCATGATGCAGAGCTGATTAATTTGTTAAGTTTTCTGCTGCGAGAGAGAACTGTTCATGAAAGTTTGGGAATGTCATCCTTTTGTTGAATTTCCAGTTGTTTTTTCTACTCGAATGCTGAACTTTATTTGAAGCAGCTTTAAAAATCTATAATGACCGTGCTTTCCACCCATTATTTTTGTTCGTTGTTTACGGTTTTTGAGCACAACGGGCCTTGAGCTTCGTTAAACTAGCTAAATAAACAAGCATGTATGGAAAGTTAATAAGGCAATAACCACCCCAAATACACCTGTGCATATATAACTGTTTAGTTTCATTCGATCTCAATAACATTTTGGCCCTGTTGGCAAACTTTTTGGTGTCATCCAATGGAATTCCTGGCCAAACAGCCTAATTTTAATTAGAGGCCACAGTACTGTAAGCTGTTTTAACTGATCCCTGGTCAAATGTATGGCGGTGTCATTCAAGCTGGCAAGAACAAAGTTTGACAAAAAAATTCACTAAATGAATTAAATGGAAAAATTGGTGTAATTCTGCTTAAGTATCGAGGCGTGACTGTCGTGTCTTTACATGCCTGCGAATAGTCTGTCTCGTTTGGACTCGTCCTTAAAAGTCGTTGCACTGTGCTCAACTGGGTTGCGTTATATTTAATTGAAGAAAAAAAAAATGGAAATGTAGGTCGACGATAGATAAATTTTGGTTTTTGATCAGCCAGGATGCCGCAACTTAGACTGGAAGTTGCAGACAGTTCAAATGATGCAAGTTTAGGGCTAATCATGTTGTAAGTTTTGTTCAAACAGAATTGTTTCCGGACGAGTACTCTCTTTTGGACCCCTCGACAAGAACCTAATATGGCCTGATGAATTATTCGTAAACTTTATCTGTTAAATATGCTATTGGGTTTCAAAAAGTTTCATCATGCTGTACTTTGTGTCCACGTCACATCTTTCAATGTAATCCAAATTGCGATTTTTTCCCATTATAATAAACAGTCGTCATTTTTTTCATTGTCACCAAATTAATTTTGGTAAAATTAATTCTAAAAATGTATTTTAGGACAGATAAACACTGCAATTACATGTGACTTCTACGATGCACCGAAAACGTTAACGCTCGTCAAATTTCAGAAAAGGGAGAGGAAAAGTTAGATTAAGTTACGAATGCAAATCACACCTGTCAGAAATGTAATTCACCGGCATGCACGAATGCTCGGATCGGTGAGGCTTCGAGGTGCTTAAATATTGCATGTTCACCTAGACACGCTTAATTTGCAGCACGCATAGTTCACTAAAACTCGTTTGCTAGGAGATAATTTTTACGTGGCGACCTTGAACTCTTGTCCTAGGTTGTTTTCAATTCGTCTTGTCGCATTTGTCTCCCCCCTCATTGAATTTGACGAGGGTTTTGACACGTGTACGTGCATTGGCATATTTGCAGACATCAATGCTAATGAAATAACAGAAAAGCAGTCGTTTGCGCTTCTATTATGGCTCTTTTACTTTCGTTTGTTAGCGTACATTGTACTTGTTCGTCACACAAGTAATCCAGCTTCAAACGTTTTTGACACTCCTGGGCTATGAATCCTTGTCCATCGTACATTTTGTTAACCACGTTGGTTTTTTTTTTGTGACAGTGACCCTAACTTCAAAAAATCGTCGTTGAAAACAGTTATTTCTATTCTGTTGCTGCCATTCTCATGGAAAAACGTTCACTACTAAATGTACATATACTATAAAATATCGGTGCTTGCAATTAATACAGATATGTTGCCTATTCGGCATTGTAACTATGGCAATTTGACAGAGACAATTATGAATTTTATGCTAGCATTATATTTTTTTCATTGATTTTTCTGGATTGCACATTGAAATCGTTGCATCAACATCAGTTTTGTGCTGAATTTAAACCATTCGGGCTTATGGTCTTTGGGAAACATCTTGTCTTGCAATCATTATTCTCTTAACTATTTCAATACGTGTGGTAGCACTTGAAAGGTTAAGTTGACCCAAACCAGCCTTTGAATGTCTGCTAAATGCATGCTATCTTTTCAAAGATCTTGCACATGGGCCATAGTTCAATTCCAAGGTCGTCATCCTCACCTATTTATCCTAGTTTCTCCAACGTTATTCAACTCTGGATTCATTTTCACTCCCCATAAACTCCTATTATTCTCATCCTAGCGTCTATTGATCTTAATTTCCTCGGAGGTTAGTTTGATATTATTCCAAAACAAATTGCACCATGCCGATGTTTTATAATGATTGTATTTCTAAGTCGTGATTAAAGTTCGTCTTCATTTTGTCCATCTGGTTTTAAAAATTCAATATGCTTATTTTAACATCGTCTTAATAAACAATGCATGCAGTGGGATTTCAAAATACGAATGCTTTCGAATTTCAGAAATGCTTTTATAAGCAGTGTTCAAAGTAACCGAAATCTTTCCAAAATCTTCGTAAAATAATGCCAGTTACAATGCATTAAACATTTCCTCGCCATCTTTGAAATATTTTAAGTTATCCCTTTCTTGCTCACCTTGGATGCTGTGTTGCATAATCATTTCTACTGCGAATTAGGTTACAATCAATTACGTTTATTGTACGCTGATAACAAAGTTGTCGGCAATATGTCCTTTCGTTCGTATTTAAATCGGGTTTAAACCGAAATAAATTTAATGACTTTTATCGCCGGAACTTATCCGAAAGATAAGTTTTCAAAAGTTGTTCCGCACGCAACTTATGCAAAATTAGAGCAAAAAGGGAGTTATGTAGTCACGTTAAAACAATAATTAGTTGGACAGCGCGAGTCGTGGCCAAATATCCGTATTTACTCGATCACATTTTTTGCTCGTAAATGCATGCTTCTAACCGGTTTCGTTCTTTTTGCCCGTTTAGCTGCAGTACTGTACGACAGAACGTGTAATCGATTATGAATCAGGACACGGTTGTAATGTTGGAAGAGCCGAGCAGGTTGGCCGAGGGCCACGAGGTGTACGAACCGGTTGCGTTCAGCTACGACGAGGTGTTCCCCGCTTTGCCGGAGAGCACCACCACCGATACGCAGCAGGCGAGCCTCGGTCAATGGAACGAACGCATGAAAGTGAATCGTTCGATCATCACTCAGGTAAGAAATTATCCGTTCCATGAATCGCCGTTCCCCGCTCGGTATCAGTGTCTCACGAAGAAGTTGTTCAGGTTTTTAACGTGCCCGTCGAGGAGCGCCGTTACAAGGAGATAAACGAACAATTTGGAGGCCAAGGAGAGCAGGCCAAGGAATGCGCCGCCATCATGCAAAGGACCGGGGCTCACATCGAGATCAGCTCGGCGAAGGATCAGAGCCTTACCATCTTGGTTACTGGAAAACCGCATGCAGTCATGGAAGCGAGGCGCCAGATTGTGAATACGTTACAAACTCAGGTACCAATCTGATCTTTAGGAGGGCCGTCGTGGGCAAATTTTAATCAGTGCCGTGTTCTAAAACGCAGCCTTTTTTCTCTTAGGCAAATCTTACCATCCCGATCCCGAAAGAACATCACAGATTTATTCTGGGACGAAAAGGTGAGCGGCTGAAGGAGCTGGAATTGTCTACGGCGACGAAAATCAGCGTACCCAGGTCGGAGGAAAATTCGGAAATGATTAAGATTGTCGGAACCAAGGAAAACATCGACAAGGCACGGCACGAAATCCAGGTCATCTCTGACGAGCAGGCAAGTTGTCGAATTTCCGAATTCTTAGGTTCTTGTATTCGTTAGCGAGGTTCGTTGATTTGTAACCGAAGTCTTTCTCGACTGCAGGCTAAGCTGGCTTTCGAAAGGCTCGACATCCCCAAGATCTATCATCCATTCATTTTTGGCCCTCGAGGGGAGATCGTGTCTCAGCTAATGAGCGAGACAGGAGCTAGAATCAACATTCCTCCTCCGGGCGTGATGAAAGACGAGCTCACGATAGCAGGCGAAAAGGAAGGCGTGATGAAGGCGAAACACGAAATCATCAAGATTTACGAGGAAAAGGTGAGTCCAAACAAAATGTTAACTGCACAGGGAAACGTGGTGAATGAGCGAAATAACGACGCGGTTACTCTTTTTGATTAAAGAAACGCAAGTGCCAGATGGCTCAAGTGAACGTGCGCAAATCTCAACACAAGTACATTTTCGGTCCGAGAGGAAACGGAATTCAGGAAATTCTTGCCCAGACCGGCGTTTCCGTTGAAATCCCTCCGCCCGATAACCAGTCTGACATCGTCACTCTTCGCGGAGAGCAGGACAAGCTAGGACCGGCTTTGACCCTTGTCTACGCCAAGGTGATTACGTTTCGATCGTTGATTCTGGCTCGGAAAATTCCGACGTAGAACTCATTGTTTCGTTACCGCAGGCTAACAGCGTGGTAGAAGCCAGCGTTTCTGCCGAAAGTTGGCTGCACAAGTACATCATCGGCCGTAAAGGAGCCAACATTCGCCTTCTTACGCAGGACCTCGAAAAGGTAATTTAGAAAAGCCGTATTTTAAATGTCGCGGAATGTGAACGAAAAGCTGCGATGTTTTTACGTAGCGAAAGCTTTCCACATTTTCACTCGTAGGTTCATGTGGAATTTGACGACCAGCAAAACAAGATTACGATCGAGGGACCGCCGAACGAAGTGGAGCAGGCTCACACGAAACTGGAAGAGATCACCAAGGACCTAAGAAATCGCCTGTCGTACCAAGAAATCCACGTCGATCCCAAGTATCACAAGCATATCATCGGAAAAAACGGAGCGAACGGTTGGTTTTCGATTCGTAAATTTGCTCTCTACTTCATGCTTTAGGCGGTTGCGAGTTGTAATCCGTACTGAAACCGCGATTTGCTATTTGTCCAGTTAATCGTATTAAGGAGGAAACCGGCGTCCTCATAAACATCCCTTCCAACGAAAACAGCGACATCATTCGAATAGAAGGAGACATTCAAGGTGTCGAAGCTGCCAAACTCGAATTGCTGGAAATGACCAAGAAAATGGTAAATTGGCAATACATTTGGAGCGTAGGCAGAGTGGCCGAAAAAAAAAAACACCCAGCTAACGCTTTAAACGATCATCCGCTTTCCAGGAAAACGAGAAGAGCAAGGATATTTTGATCGATCAAATCTATCATCGAAATATCATCGGAGCGAAAGGAGAAAACATCAAAGAAATCCGGGACAAGTTCAACCAAGTGATTATCACATTTCCCGATCCAGGTAGGTTGTCAATAAAAATTGAACTAGTAATGTGATAAGTAGTAGTAGAGAGAGTGGTTCGGTGCAGACGAATTATCGCCTTGAATATTCATCGTCCTTCGGCAGATAACCATGACGATAAGATAATGTTATCATCCTGGAAACAAAACGGTTGCCCCGTTACAATCTGTTATCAACTAATCGAGAGATTTTATCTGCCCGTTGAGTTGTAATTTGCTGAAGGACGGAGAAGGTCCTGCTTGCTTGCGTGCCTCGCGTTAACATGTCTGCTTTATAATGTCTTTGAAAGGGAACAAAAGCAACGTTGTCACTATCAAAGGTGCGAAACAAGATGTCGATTCCTGCCATAAACACTTGTCTCGCGTGTTTAGCGACCTCGTTGAGAAGAGTTTCCAACTAGAAGTGCCTATTTTCAAGAAATTTCACAAGTACATTATTGGCAAGGGTGGCGCCAATATTAAAAAGGTAAATGCGGATCTTGCGTTGAGCAGTTTTTTTAATCCGGTGCAATCGTAGACAAATGCGATATGGTTTGGTAGAATGATTTAAAATGTCCGCTTTCCTTGCCGACTTCAGATCCGCGAGGAAACGGATACGAGGATCGACCTTCCGGCAGAAGGTAGCGAGTCGGACGTGATTGTGATCACCGGCAAGCAAGCCGACGTGGAAGCGGCTCGCACTCGGATTCTCCAGATCCAGAACGAGTTGGACAGCATCGTGAGCATAGATATTATCATTCCGGCCAAGTTTCACAATTCGATAATTGGCGCAAAAGGGAGGCTCATTCGTTCCATCATGGAGGAGTGCGGAGGAGTCCACATTTTCTTTCCGAAAGAGGGCACCGGGAGCGACAAAGTCACGATTCGCGGGCCTAAGGAAGACGTCGACAAAGCGAAGAAGCAGCTGGTGGAACTTACCAACGAGAAGGTAAGATTTGTGCCGTTTTTTCTTCTTTTTAACCGTTTTTAGCGTTGTGCAAAGTTTGGTGGCAAAATCGGTTCGAGAAACCTCGGGAAAACTGACCTTTTAATTAGATTTGTAACTGGTTGTAGGTGCTGCAAATTAATTTTGATCGTAAAGCAGGTCTCGCGTGACAGGCGTGACAGCTATGTTATTAATTGTGGGAAATTGTAAAAGCTGATTCATCGTGTCTTAATTTTTTTCAGCAACAATCGAGTTTCACTGCTGAAATCCGTGCCAAACCCGAACATCACAAATTTCTCATTGGCCGAAACGGTGCAAACATCCGAAAGGTAACGTTACGATGCATCGCCAGACGCGCAAACGCGTTTCTGGGTATGCCACGATTTAATTATTGCTTCGATGTGTTCAGGTTAGGGATAAGACGGGCGCTCGAATTATATTCCCAACCGATAAGGACGAAGATCGAGAATTAATCGTGATCATCGGCAAGAAGGAAGCGGTGCAGGAAGCGAAAGCCGAACTGGAAACGCTCGTGAAAAACTTGGTTCGTGCTCAACGGCACCAGTATAGATTTCTAACCGAAATTGTCTGGGTTATGGACGAGAAATAAAATTTTAATACACGCATTGCAGGATAACGTGGTCGAGAGCGAGATGAAAATGGACCCCAAGTTCTATCGTCATTTTGTGGCACGTCGCGGCCAAGTTCTGCGAGAGATTGCGGACGAATTCGGAGGCGTCACCGTCAGCTTTCCGAGAAGCGGACTGCAGAAGGACACGGTCACTCTGAAGGGTGCAAAAGACTTCGTGGAGGGAGCGAAGCAGAAACTGGCGGAAATCGTGGCCGAATTGGTAAGAGCGAATCTTCGTCTCGGCGTTTGCTCGAACGGAAACCGTCCGCAGGCTTCCTCTAAATAATAAAATCGCACCGTTTTAGGAACAAATGGTTACGATCGAATGTGTGATCCCCCAAAAAGACCATCGCACGGTGATGGGATCGAAGGGGTTCAAAGTGCAGTCTATCACCCAGGAATTCGACGTTCAAATCAAGTTTCCAGACAGGGAAGTTAGGGACGAAATCGGTACGAGAGCCATTAGTTTTAGTATTGGCGTTCGTTAAATTTGTCCGAGGGCAAACGTTAACCGGAGCTCCTTTTTCGCAGAGGATAATCAGCAAAATGGCGAAATATTGCAAGCTAACGGAGACGAAGTGCCCTTGGAAAACGAGTTCGGAGACGGCGATAAACCCAAAAAGACTGATATCATCAAGATAACCGGAAAAATCGATAAATGCGAAAAGGCGAAAGAAGCGTTGCTGGTAAGCCCGACAGTCTTATTGTTAAAACTGCTCCCTGTTCGAAATGAAGACGCTGCACGTAAATGCGATTGGCTTTTGGGAAATGCTGACACTGGGGAAAAAACTTATTTTTGCGTCCTCGCTATAGGCTCTAGTTCCGGTAACTGTGGACGTCGAAGTGCCCTTCGATTTCCATCGTTACATCATCGGCTCTAAAGGCCGTGACGTCCGCGAGATGATGGAACGGTACGACGTCAACATCACAGTGCCTCCTCTTGCTCATCAAAGCGATTTGATCAGCATCAAAGGGCCTTTGGCGTGCGTCGAGAATGCGAAGGCAGCTCTAGCCGAAAGGGTGGAGCAGTTGGAGAAGGAAAAGTTCGATAGGGTAACGACGTTTTCATTCGCAACCTTTAATAGCCCATTCCCGAATCAAAATTAGATTTAAATGTTTTTCGTTCGTTTCGCAAAACCTATCCCTCGAATTGTGACGAGACGATGCAAAATTTTGTCCCTGGATCTCTTTGGTTTTTTCTCGCAAACCCGAAGTTCGTTTTGGATGTTACTAATCTTTCGAAAATGAACGTCTCTAGGCTTTGCGTAACTACCAACTGCGAGTTGAAGTCGATCCGAAGTACCATCCCAAAATTATCGGCCGCAAGGGTGCCGTCATCAGCAAAATCAGGCAAGACCATGACGTTAACATTCAGTTCCCGGATCGGGGCGAATCTAACGAAAACGACATCATCATCACCGGCTACGAGAAGAACACGGAAGCAGCCCGAGATGCCATCTTGGACATTGTTTCGAAATTGGTCAGTCGGCTTTTTTTCTTGTGTGTGGCGATTAATGCTCGCAGTTTTTCTAAAGCAAAACTGAAATCGGAGAGTCGTTTCGGTAACCTAGAGTATTCACATGTTACAGGAAGAAATGGTTAGCGAAAGCGTGAAGATCGACCATCGCGTCCATTCTCGCTTGATCGGAGCTAAAGGCCGAAGCATCCGAAAACTCATGGACGACTTTAAGGTCGAAATCCGATTTCCGAGGGGCACGGACGAAGATCCGGACGTCGTCGTTATTACCGGCTCGGAAGAAAACGTCCAAGATGCCAAGGATCACTTGCTCAATTTGGAAGAAGAATATGTAAGTAATGTTTAAGAGTTTCAATTATAGTCTGCTCCCGATATAACAAACGTAAAAACAGACCTCTCGGAATAACGAACAATTGTCCCATCCCCTTGTCGTTTGTTATATCTAGACTTCAGCCAACTGTATCACTACATAATGTACAACCAAAAGCAAGGAGTTGCGACCGTCTGATACATATAGCCGAATTAATTGCAAAATTCTATTTTGCAGCTTCAAGATGTCAAAGAAAACGAGTTTATGAGGCAATACACCCAGGCTCCGAGTCGTCACGCAGACGAGGACTCTCAGCCCCAGGGTACCGAAAACAAAGGGTTCGTGGTGAAAGGTGCGCCCTGGGACCAGAAGGCCCCGGACACGAGCAGCAGCTTGGAATTCCCGGCGTTCGGCGCCGCTCCTGCTGCCCCGGAAGTGGTTACCAAACCGGTCATCTGGGGTCCGAGGCCAGGTCGATTCCACTAAATTTGTTACCAGTGGTATTAACGACGCTTCGTCACGTACTACTCTACTAATCCTATTAATTAAGCTCTGACAAAAAGGTTGAAACTCGATTCCTCCTCGGCAGTCGCAATCCTAACTCCTCTATCTGTCTCTCACTCTTGTCGGAATATTTTCCCGTTTCGCAAACGCCAACCGATATTTGAACCGTTTTTGGCCATTTCCAGACACCCACTCCCAATCCGGTTTCACACATAGAGGAACACACATAAGATCGATGGACATTCCCAACTCGTAGTACCTTTTTTACTTCGCTCCGTGTTTCCTTTTGATTTTCACGCTTCCTTTCCTTCCTCCATTTTGAGAATCAAATTGTTCGCTGGCGAAACCACCTTAAAGGAAAAGCGATTTAACCTCCCTTCTTCCCTATTCTACAGTTATCGAACTATTAGTTGAAATAATTCGACAGAAACGAGGCCCGTTCGAAAGCTAATCAAAGACACTCGCGGCTTAATTACCGCAAGCAATCACGATGTCCCTTTTTTGATTTCCCGTTTTTTCAACGTGACGTTCCCCGCTATCAAAACCTAAAAGCCGCAGTTTTTTGCGTCGCCGAAAATGGGCTTTTTTTCTGGCATTGAGAAACGTTTTCTAACATGCTTTCAGCCTGCAAATAATTACGAATAATTATGGATATTGGGATATGCAGCAGCTAAGCTTAACAGGCGGAATGGAAACGCAAGATTTTGCATTCCCGAACTACCGTAATAACCACCCATTAACCCCAACTTTCGGTTGTCGGAAAACCGGAAAACCACTATCGAAATCTGGCGCATTTGTTAAAAAATTCACGGAGTGCGATGTGGTTAGAACTCGTCGCGAAGGCACAGATGACTCTTTTGTAAGCTGGGTCGATCGAGTTTACGAGTGCAATTACTAATACTTGCCCCCTAGTCCGACTTAAAATTTTAGACCGAGTGAGGCACAGAAACAGTTTTAGAGGGTTTTTTTTTCGACCATTTATGCGAAATCAAAGTCGCGGAAGCTCAATGACGCAATGAGAGCTCGATTTAACTCTGGGAACAAAATGCGTTTCAAGTTTCATTGAAATTAATGCGATGTTTTTAGCTTCGTTTCGTAAATTACTTTACACGCAAGCTACTTTTTTTTTACTTTTTAATCCCTTCCCCCCGGCCCCAGTATTCATCAGCAATAATTTGGAGATATTCTCCCTCAATTTGGAAAGTACCTTTTTTTTGCCTGGTTGTATAATTGAGGAGTATTATTATTATTGATAAGACCCTCGTCTCTATTACATTTCCCCTCCTCTTCCTTCTCCTCACATCGCATCTCTACTATTTAAACCCTTTCCGAGGCCTTGTCCTGCACGAAACTAAAAAATTAACCGGTAAACGTGGAAGTACAACGGGGCTTTTGCTCGCTCTCTCAATCTTTAGTCCCTCCCTTTGCCCCCTCGATGGTTTTCGGTCATCTCTTTACCACCTTCCAACCGTCTTTCTGCCAACTTCCATTTCTTCCCTAACCCCTAACCTCCTCCCCCTTACTATTGCTATTTTTGGGCAGCGCTTAAGATTCTCCATGTTCAAATGGTGAACTTTTTGTCAGATTTTAACTTTTTGCGTATGCCGATACACTATGCAGTCGTATTTTTGTAGGAGTGTCGCCTACTTGGAGAGGAGTGCTTTATTTTGATCGATTGTTTAAAACATTTGAAAAGTTTCTCTTCATTTTTTTTTTTCAAACGTTTGGAAAGAAGCGAAATTTATGGATTAATAAACCTAAGGGTAGAATGTGACGCAGGGAGGTGTCGAAGCAAATTTTTCAAAATAATGGTTCGATCGAAAAAAATCTAAACAAAGATGACGTTTTTAATCATTTTTATATTTACGGGATATGAAATCGGCGTTTTATTAAGGGCAAATTTTGCGGGCTTTGTCGTCTCTAGTTTTAACCGAATATTAACGGTTACTATTTACAGCTAACTAACTTGCCTCGGATATTGCTAAATAAGACTTATAAACCCACTCGAAGTCGAGCGAACTATCTTCGACGTCTTTTAAAATGAGGTATGCAAGTACGGCTATTTGACGAATTTTTAAAACTGCAAGCCGAGGTTAGGGGAATCTTACAAATCGTCTTTTATTAATAATATTTTTCTATTACAGGCAACTTTAAAAGCAGTAGCGTATTCGATGAGGTTTTTGCCAAGATGATCATCTCGTCACCATCCAAACTGAAATCGATCTTGAAAATGGTCGTGTTGGCTATTTTATAGACGAGAGAAGGTCCCTGAAGCATCACGTCCGGGATATCGTGATCGCTACCCGTGTGTCGATAAATACAAATCCTGCCGTAAGCCGTGCCTGCCACGATCACTGTCCTTTTGATGTGGATGGTGGTTATCTCGTCTCGGCAAGAAATCGAAGTCTCCATGCGCCTGAAGGTAAGTCCGTCAGTAGATACTAGCCAGTGAGGGGCCCCCATGTTTACGTGCCAGTAATGCAGAAGGGCACGGGCCGTACTTATGTTGCAAAATATCAGTCCGCGGTACATAAAGCTTTCGAATGGATACAAGAAATCCGAAATGAATATGGAATTGGATGCGGTGGCCTCGTCTATGTTCCACATCATGACAGTACCGTTCTGGAGTAGGCAAATCACGCTGTTTTTCCACAACTTCCAGTTGTGAACGTTGTACGTGGTGGAAAAAGTACATCTCGACTTCACCTGAATCATCCAGGGGTAAACTGGGAGATTGGCGGCGGAGTCGCACTGCGATTTTGGACGCTTCCGAACCACGCAAACGGTCATCAGCGTCTGGTAACTATTGTAGTACGCAAACTGGTTCCCTTGCACGCTGATGTTCTTCGTACCGTGCCGGATGTTCAGGAAATACAATTCCTGGCAGTTCCAAGTGGGCATGGAGTATATCGCGATGAAATCGTTACTCACGACTATGACTGCGTCGTGCTGAGAGGAGTATTGGCCGGGAGGAATCTCGTACGGTTCTCTGCGACAGATGTTCAGAAGACCGAGGGCCAGAACGGGCTCGCCGAAATTTCCTTTTTCGGCAATTTTTATCCCGTTGCAGTCGTACCACAAGACGTTGTTGAAATGGTCGCCTATCACGATCAAATCTCCCGAAACTGCCATGCAAACGCAACACTTTGTAACCACTTCCGGTCTTACGGCTACCTCCCCCCTGACTTCTGGTGAAACGCAAGCGGTCCTTGCCCATTTCGTGCACAGGTTCTCCCAATCTAAACCATCGCAAACGTTGGCCAATAACGGGGATCCAACGGTCCCGGAAAACTGGTTTTCGGTGATTTCGTTCAGGACATCCGGGGAAATGTTCTTCAAGCACCAACGCTTGAATAATCTGCCTTTTCCGATGCAACGCCATGTGCCACACGCCTTGGCTGCCGAAACCAAATCGGCAATGTCCAAGTAACTCAGGATTTTCTCTTGGATTTCAACGGGAATTGCCAGGACGTTCATGATGACAATTCGGATGAGCCCGATCTTAAAACACTTGGCGATCCAACGTTTGCAATAGCTATTCTTGTGCTTTTTTTTGTACTCCTGGGATGTGTTTTTGGCTCTTATTTGCACCAACTTAGCTTATATTGTCATACCCTGATGGAATTTTGGCTAAATGCCCAATTCTTGCATCGAGGTGTGTCTTGACAACAAAATGAAATACTGCTTTTTACAAGAATTAATCGAAAAATGTAGTTTTAAACTATAAAACCAAATTGTATAAGGATTAAGATTTGTTTACAATTTTTTTTTTAAAATGGCCACAAACACGTGTTATACATAATCCAAACGATTTTCATATGAAACGTGTGGTGGATATGTGACAATTTAACTAAATTGTTTATTTAATGATTTAATTAAATTGTAAAAAATTAGGTATTAGAGGATTTCCATACAGACTTCAAGAGAATTCTATTTAGTGGTTTTATGATAATAATTTCCAAAGCGTGCTTTTGAATCGGGTGGTGGCAAGAGTCAAATTGTAACATTTTCAGCTATTGGTAAAGTCAAATCGGGTCTCGAAAATATGCCTGACACGCTGAAAATAAAATCACGGGTCTTGGTAAATGAGATATTTCAAAATAAGAACCTGAAAAGCACACAATACTTGCCTCTGGTCCTGCGCAATCCCTTGGTTGAAAACATTAAAAACAAGGATGGCATAGGGATAAATGTAGGGATAAGCGACACGACAGCACTGCCCGCTGAATTTTCGCACAAGTTCGAACGTGTTGATTTAAATTGCCAATTTGAATTAAGTGTTTTTTTTTTTAAATAAATTTACTCATTCGTTTGTAACGAAAAAGATTATTCTTCGTGCGAGGTAAGACGATAAAGATACATGTTATTGGTAAAAGATTTATCTGAACACTTTGAGGTTGCTAGCTATATAGTGGAATGCACATTGATAGGAGATAGTTAATACGATTGCCACGAATAACTAAACGCAAATTTGCTCAAATATTGTACCCGTTCACGATTGTGACTTTTAAAAATTTAAAACAGGTTAAATAATTTCCATTCAAAGTTTAAATCCACGGGGAATCTTTTTACAAGCCGGCTTACTTTATGATGTCTGTCTATACTAATAACGTTAGCTAACATCGGCTGTCGGCTTACTTCCTGTCGGTTGTTGACAAACTTGCTACTACAAACATGTACTGTCAAATAAACATTCAGTAAGCTTAGCACCAGTTATAAATATTTTGATTTATTTGTAAAATATTTATTGAGATGGGATGAAAGCAAACTATATATATACACACGATAAGAATATTTCTAAGTTTATTAATTTAAACTGTTCATTTTCCCAATATGTAATCTAAAAAATAATCTAAAATGAAAATTAAAACACGAGGACAGTATAATAAAGAAATTGTATGTGAGATTATGATAAATGTCAACCAGCTTTGTGCCATTAAAGGCAACTAACGAACCTCGATGAACTCAATTAATAGGCACATCATATATTTATTGGTCTATATTTCTTATTTTTAAGTTTTGATGCCCTTTAATATCTAAATTCAATGGTTTCCATATGAATGCAAATTAACATATTGGAATAACCAAATTGATTTTTTAAAATTTGTGTTCAATACTTGTAAACACGCAAATATTTTTCATTTTTTATTACACAATTATGTAACTCTTTCCATCATCATCTACATTTTTACATCATTTTCTGGTCTGACATAACTTCTAGGTATAATGCTATAGGAACACAATTTCAATTACTCAATCGGGCCCTACATTTCATTTAAACAAATAAAAATCATTCAAAAATAAGACATTGCAAAAAAAAGCTGCAACGATTTCAATTAATCCTATTAACAACGCAAAGTCATATAATCACTCTTTCTCAATGGGCTGCACACTGTTAAGCATTTTAGCTATTCTTATGAAGATTATGGCAAATGTCTCTTGCCCAAGGTTACAAATTGAAAATTAAACAAAATTGCTTTTTATCATAAATTTCATTCGTTCGGGCTGTGAAACATCATGCTACAATTAACAACTTTGAATTTAATAATTATTAGCTCATTAAATGTCAGTTTAAATGCTCAATCTTACAACAAAATAAATGCTGATAATAATTCTCACAAAGCACCCAAAAGTGGCATTGAATAGCCTTAGCAAATTCCCATCTGCTCTTAAAAAAATGTGTACAATAGTGTTAAAAACTGGATAGTCAGTATTTTCTTCCTTTTTTTTCGTATAAAAATACGTACACTTTGCATGTTGTTGATTTAACATGAAATTAACATAAAAATGACTCATCCTTTAAATAATAGTGTTTACAAGAGAAAAATGACTTGAAACATTAAAAAAATGCAATTTTCTAATGAGCCAACAAACCCATAGCATGGCGATGTTTTGCTAAACTTTTTAAACCGTTTTTTTTTTTACAAATTTGATCAAACAGGTTTATAACACGAAACATTTCTCGTGATTCAGTGAAATGCAAATAATCATACACACAGCTCGGGTGTACATTGGGAATAACAATTATGTGGATATCTAATTGAAAAATGAGAGGAATGAAAATTATAACGCAATTACTGAATGGTAAATTATAAGAAAAGGCAGAATGGAGAGCGAATTAAAACACGAGGACAGTATAATAAAGAAATTGTATGCAAAATTATGATAAATGTGAACCAGCTTTTTGCCATTAACAAATAATGTAATGCATTTCAATCCGATCATGTTTGACCAAAAAGTTTTCAAGTTTGTGCTAAATTTATTCTTTTACTGAGGTTTTCAGACGGTAAAATTGCAAAAAAAAAGCATTGCAACAAATAATCCTCTTTGGCTTATAATTTTGTTCAACGAAACAATGTCAAGTAAAAAAAAAAGACTGGTTCTCACATATCGCAATCGGTGGTAATAGTGCTCGTGGTAATTCTGATTTTGTACAAAAGGTGAACGATAGGGACGATTTTTGTAGTCGAAGGATGATTCTGAAAACGATTGGTTATAATGAAATGTAAACGGTAATGCTTGACTAACAGTGGGTTAATTAAATTCATGCCTAAACTCACTGAAATATCAGCACACCTTTTTTTTTGTCTTTTTTTTACAAAAAAATTTAATTAACTAAAACGTGAATACGTGACTGCGGGGAATTCCCATTTGCAGCAGCAGAAAAAAAAAAAAAATGATCGATCGAAAATTATCGATGACTTATGAATGGGACTATACACAGTTGTCTACACGTATTTTACATCAAATATTACAGGTTCTGTACAAAATTAGAGGTTCGAGACCCCAACACCTCAAAAGTAGTCGTCACACCGCTACGTCATTTTGGGCAATGGCAAACCTGTAAAAATAAACCGATGAACTTGCGAACGATGCCGAACGCAATCGAACTCCGTCTCTCGGAGCTTTTCCGATGTCTTCGGCCGCTACCTTCGTCACGATTTATGTCTGCTGACAACCAAATTGGATTTGTTCGTTCGTTCGGTCGGGAGAGACTACCAGTCGTTACTGTGCATATTTCTATTGAGGTGAATGTTTCGCCCCAACACTGAGCGTACGTCACTAGTAAACCTTAAAGCGTCCAGCACTGGCAGGAGGTTGAGTAATGCCGTGTCCGTTGGATCCGAAAACCATGATTTGATAGGCATAGCGTTGTCTGCGGCAATCGAGAACATTATTTTAGTTAAAATAATTGAATTTGGATAACAGCAATTAGAAAGTGAAAAATGGTGATTTCTAACAAATTAAAGACTTGCCAGGATATGCTCGGTAAGCTCCGGGCGAATTATCCAAAATGAATACACTAGAAAGGTCACTACAAATTGCCGAAAGATCCTTCGTGTAGCTTCCACATTCGAGCGTACAGTCCTGGAATTTTATATACAAAAATTAAACGAAACAATCTAATTTATAGAAACGACGATGAGAAGGCTAGCTTTATGGGTTTGCTCGGTTACCTGCCGGTAATATCTGCGCTTTAATATATTCTTCCTATTGTCGAGTTTATCAGCGACAGCAGCGCCATATATTTCCATACTAGCTGTAAAAACTACTAACTCGTACCAATGGCTAACCTGTTATGGAGACGGAAAATAAATTTAGATAAATTTAGTTAACACTGGGTTTCTGGTCGAGCTTTCGTCTTAAAATCTGTTATTCAACTTACAACTTCCAGGAAAAAGTCCACATGTGGCCTCTTCAATACAAAAAATCTGACAGGATGCCTATCTATTGTTACCTGTGCAAAACGAAAATATTAGTCTAGCTGAGCAGGCGAGTTTAAGCTATCTAACGGAATGAGAGCCACCTGGAGTAAATCACAAATTTTGCATTTGTAACTTTGTAACTCATAAACCCGTCGGGTGTCACACGGCTCGTCAAATATCTTTCGCTTTCACTTACTTTTAAAACAAAATCTGGCGGTGTTCCAGGCTTCACTGTTTGTCGTATTACTCCATCGTGATGCGAATGTATTAAAGTCTCGTCTAAGTCTAAGACTAAAATTTTTCTTTTCACCAAGTCTGAAAAATAGTCAAACGTAAATTATTCAAATTTAGGAAATTTCTCGAATTTCTGCTGTTTGGTACTTACTGAGCCGATGCTTGGACAGCGGTGACAAAGGTACTATTTTGTACTTGACCGTTTGGTGTTGGACAACCTGCGGCGAAAACGAAAAAAAGAAAGTTTTAATATCTTGATGCAAATATCCAAAGCCGAACAACGCTCACGTCCAAATTCCCTGCCGTGCATATGGTAGTTAAGGCTCACCTAACATCTTTTAAAACAGGAAATGGATTTATGGACATTTTATTGCGTTTGGATAGTACCGAGATTGATGATTTGGCGATCCCTCTTTTAAATAAAGCTAATGTTTTCCATTTATATTTGGTATTGAGAGAGAAGAGAATCTGTTCAACAACACCCATTTTATTTAAAAAACTTTTCGGCATTACCCCAAATGCACTCCGGTTAAAAAACACCGCACCAGGATGGACTTAAAAGTAAACCAATATTAGGATCTAGTCGAGATCAGTATCGATACGTGAGGTGATGGCAATGCAGATGAAGCGAAACCTCCACTACAAATTTCTAAGATTTGCATATACATGCAATAACCGCTTTACCCCCTGCCGAGGCTCGGCTTTCTCCCCTCATGCGATTCAGTATGCCCTCTCCGCTCGGGATGCTAAATATACCGGTTCCGCGCTTTGTGAAAACAGGAAAAATAGGGAGCGAATAGTTGGCAAGCGTACATGGCCGTCACGCTGGCTCCGAAGCTGCAAATAAACGAGCGAAATAAGCAGAAAGCCAGAGAGGATTATTACCTCACATCATACTATAAAACACACTCGGCTTGTTTTATAAGTCGCAAATGGCACGAAGCGCCTTTTTAGCGAGCGTATTTCGGTCGGTTATGAATGGGGACATTTCTCGTTTGAAATACGTGAGCTTAGCGGAGTCTCGACTCTTAAGCTTAGAATTGCTCACCTACACACAAAAAAACGACAACAAAAACATCCAGTGGTTTCGGAGCATTACAACGGGCTTATCGCTTTTTTTTTAATATGTTTACGGATACTTTATGGGACAAATTTTTGGTGGCCATCAAAAAAGTTTGAAATCATTAATCTGGCCTTTAAAATTTTGTTAGCGAGATATCAGATTCCCTATCATATCGTATTTTTCCGATAACCGAGCCGATGCAATCTGTTTACGGAAATTGGCAACGATAAGCCCTGCTCGATGGCTATATCGTGAAAAACGTGTCTATTTAAACTAGCAATATATATTTTTTACTATGCAGTACACTTACACGGTGCTGCGAGGAAAAATAACAGTACCCAAATTAGTTGATTTTGAGCTAATTTATGCCTTAAAAATCTTTTACGAAGAGTGACGGAGCGTTAAGATATTAAAGCATGGCTCGGACAATCGATCAAAAATATAATTAAAAATCCACACTATGCCGAAGCAAGTTTTATTATCTCAATTCCTCGTGACTCTCGATTGAGGATACCATGTATGGAGCAGTGTTTACCGACCAAATTTGAACCTGCTTCATAACATCCTTATCAAAGCTATGTGTACACAAGTCTTGATTTATTTATTTTTTATATTTTTAGCAGCTGTTGTATCTGGCTTCTTCTACCCTTCTACGATTGCCATTGGACAGATTCACAGAATGCCAGGTAATTAAAATATCGTGCGAGTCTCGGTGATTGATAATTGTAACCTCGGCGATAAGTCTCGCGAAATTTACTACTGCAGGGGTGGACAAAATAATGAAAACCCTAGGCCTACTACGAGTATATTTTTTAACAAGTTTTCATTTTGTCTATCCCCCATGGTATTCCCTGAATGTACTTTAGACACACCTGAGGCTGTCATATAGTGTTTTGACATTTCCCAAACAATTATCTAGATTAATTTGGTTTAGGTTTCGTACTGTGGGGAAATATCCATGTGAGCAACTGTCATAGAAGCAGCGTTTACTAAACTTCGGTCTGAAATGAGAAAACCGTGTCCTGACTTCGATGTAAATTATAACAGGAATTGTTTTATGGTAGCTAACGACTGTCCTATAATTTATGTCATGGTTGGCAACAATTTTTGTAGTAAAAAAACAATAAACTGTCCTGGAACAAAATGAGTGGGGGTGGGAAGAGGTCTATGGACGATATTGGATACTTGACATTACCAGACACCAGCTTGCAGGTGATAATGGGTGTGGCATTTTGATAGAGATAAATAAGCTAATGAACAATGACACAACTCGCAACAGATTCTGGCTTAAAAATCCCTTTTACACCGACTTGAGTATTAAAGGCAAAATGTTTCCCCAAACACGCATTCATCCGTTGACCCAATTTTGGGAGTGTGTCTGAAAATGAATGTACACAGGTACCGGTGCGTTTGACAGTTTGTCACACTCCTACGTTCGCAGTCCACAAATTGGGGTCTTTATTACCTGTAAAAGGTGCGAATAACCTCTTCGGACACACACATGTGGCCGATTTACAAATTGCACCGCACAATAACAAATAAGATGTTAGACTATTTTGATTGGGCATGTGCTATTCGAGTTAGGCCTATGGCTTTCAATGTCACCTCCATAGATCCATGAAAGGCTAGGGTTACAACTAGCGAAGTATTAACCGAGAAGCGGTTGTGGGAAAAAAAACACATTTGTAATTAACAACGTCGTTTCGAATACTCACGATTCTGACTTGTTTCCTAAGAACATAGCATATAAAACTCCAGATTTTCGATGCCAGCACCAGAAACGCTCGTAAGCCCATTTGCAACTGCTTCAACATGAGGACGGTCGTTTTTAGGTGTCTAGTCTCGCGCGTTTCGGGTGGTTTGTTGTTGTTTTTTAAAAAAATAATAATGATATTGATTTGTTTGTTGTTGGCAACGTAAACGAAAGTATCGAGCGTTGCGATTTGGAAAAAAAACGAGAAGGGCCTGTGCCAAATTCACGGATTTTTACGGCATGGTCAACCCTGTCTGGCGAATAGGTCCGCCATCAGCCACCATCGGCATCGCACTGCGCATGCGTCGTCATCCCCCGGCAGAAATCGCGCGAGATCTCGTGCCACACCGAGTTGCTCGTGCTCTCGGGACGACCTTGGCAGAGGACGATTTCGCGACGTTGGAAACGACGGCTGGGTGGCGGCGCTTTTGATAACGGACTTGGCTCGTTCGATTCGAAGGTGTTGGGTTTTTAAATTCGAAAGTCGGAAATTTAGGCTACTTTTAAATGCGATATCTGTGTTTAATAATTGTTGAAAAGTGGCGAGATATGGCATGCCTATAGTGCAGGTAAAGCTAACAATAATTAATTTACTAGGTTTTATGTTAATTAGGCGAATTGAAATACAAAAAGTACAAATAATAAAGTGAAAGCCGTGAAAGTGACCACCACGTGCCACGTGGTCGACAACGATGGGTGAATGGACCGGTCCGGTCCTGAGGGGTGGGGGTGGTTAGACTATTCCCGGCGTCATGAAAACATCCCTCTAAAATTTAAATAAATGTTTTAGGGACTAAGGAGCATTCAAGGTAGTAAACTGTGAGAACAACGAAACCCTATTTCAGTGAATTAATCAAACGAACAGTTCTCGTATTCTTAATTTCAAGTCTCGTGCATGCATATAAAAAGGGGGTTAATTCCGCCAAAATCACCGGACCCTCCTTTATGGACATCCCTTTAAAGATGGCCATGCAATTCTCTGTATACTGATACCACCTTTATATTTTTAGACATTTTTGGTGGTCACTTTTAGCAGGTTTCACTGTAATAAAATATAATGAAATAAAATAATAAAATAGGCATATTTCATTTAATAAGCATACATGTAAATATGGGCTAACTTTAGGCTAATTTCGCCAATAATAAAATACCGAGAATAGGAAAGAGGATTTATTATTAAATTATTTGGATTTGCATGTTATCCAAATGAATAAAAAAATCACATTTGCTGTTTTAGATTTATAGCAATTATTACTACTCAGTCTGTCTGCATAGTAAGCTACATGTATTCCCCTACTTGTATATTGGACCAGACATAAATCCCCTTCTGTTCTAAACAGTTATTTATACTGATGAAGATTATAAAATATGTTATTAAGAGGTTGTATATATATATTAATAGTCTCATTTGACGCGTATTGTCTTGCAGTATTAACCAAGACTGCTAAATCGATGTTATTTTATTAATTTACGTCAAATCCATAAAAAATATCAACACGCAAACAAGTTTCAATAATTTTATACTCACACTTAATTGAGAAGATGTATATGTGTGCCCTTTACATGCATTATATAAGCACGATAACAGTGGATAAATAACATCCACGCTGGTTTCAAGAGCATTTTGAGCCACCTTGTTTCGAGAAAAAAGGAGGCATTGTCTCCTCTTCTTGTAGCATATCGACATTTTTTATATCGGAATTCATTCCGCTCTATGATTTGCTCGTTAAAACGATCGTAAACTACAATCTTATTGCCAGTCTTATGGGGCTTAACCGCTACGTGCTCTTCCGATTGATCTCATCCCAATCACGTGACAGGTTCCTTCGTATTAAGGATAAATTTAATCATCGATGATTGGACGTAATGCAATAAACCAAGAAAGATATAGAACTCCAAAATCTACTTTTCCTGCGATATCCTAACCCGGATGCATGGTCAACGCCATTGGTAGGATAGATGCAAAGTGGATAAAATGCTTGACCTCGCCAATTTTAAAGAGAACGATGGACAGATTTTTATAAGATTGCCATAGAACCTAAGTAGCACTCAATATTGGACCTCGATTGGCCGAATTTTGGAGCAATATTGGTTTAATTGTCCAGTGAAACCTATATTGGACTGTTAGTGGTCCAAGCTTACTATAGGCAATACTGGGCCAATATTGCGCTCTTATTTTGCATTCAATAGCGGGCCTATATTGGCTCATTTTATTTAACATTGTTGGTTCAGTTACATATTGATAACATAAGAAGACCAATATCGGGCCTAAATTTATTCCAATATAGGTCCATTTACTGTAATCAATATAGTGGCAATTATGGCATAGTGTTAACATTGCAATATTGTGCCAATTTTGAAAAATGCGTTTTGCCTATAAATTAAATTGGCCAACATTGAGGGCTACATGGGAAATGTCTAGTAAGTCTGAGATGAGGCAATTAAGCTAAAGAGAACATTTAAATTGGTGGATATCAGCCTGCGACTATAAATATAATCCAGAAATTTCAACTTTACTGAATTTAATTTTTATTTGGTTGCCCCTGAACGCAGGCAATCAATGATAGCACCCATGCTTTGTTCGTAGGCATCAAGTATCTTGTAGGCTAGGTTATGATGGGCTTAAGATTAATATAACGAAATATACCTTAAAATAGATGAATTATAATCTTACTGAATTAATTTAAACTTTACTGAATATTTGTTTGCCCCTGAAAGTATACAATTCCCTGATAACACAAATCCTTTGCTCTTAAGCTAGCTTACTGTTTATCTTGTTGTCTGGAATAAAGTGGGCTTAAGCTATAGAAAACAAATAGTTTTTTTTTTCAAATGGGTAGGTTAATGCAACTTTAGAATCCAAAATGCAATATAAACTTGATTTTTACAGAATTTCACAGAGATTTGCAGAATTGTTTTGGTTTGCCCCTTAAGATAGGCAATTAGGTGGGCACGAATGCTATGCTTGTAGGCATAAGGTATCTTAAAGGCTAGCTTATGGTGAACTTATGCCGTTTAAGATATAACTTAAAATAGATTAATTTCAGTCTTAAAATATAAATATTTTGTAGAAATTTTCAATTTACGTAATTTATTTTATTTGTTTATTTTATTTGTTAGCTAGCTTATATAGGTTGGGACATGCAGGATTTAAGCTCGAGTTGGCTTGCCATTGACTGGAGTAAGATAGACTTAAGCTTGAGAACGTAAAAGCGGCCTTTTATCATAGTGAGATTAAGCTGTCTTGCGTTCAACATAAACGCAGGACAAGTTATTTGACAGCACTGTCGTTTTCATTGTGCTTTTCCTACATTTACGTACACGTGCAATCTGGCCTTTGTGCAATTCTACACTGTCGTTTACGTTCTCGTTGAACTCAAGACAGCTTAATCTCTCTATTATATACTTTTTCGATTATGACATCTACAAATGCTGCAACAATTTGAAATTTACGAAATTGCTTTCGATTAAGTGGCCCCCTGAAAGTAGGCAATCACTGATAGCGCAGGTGCTATGCTCGTTAGCCAACAATTACAACGTCTTAATTGCTAGGTGTTTAAACTATGGAGAGGGTAAAAGGTAACTAAAATTGTTCACTAAAGATGGGCCAAACAACGTCCGCAGTTCAGTTTTAAATTGAGGTGGCGCTGCAGTCGTGCCCATTTCCTCTGCAGTGGAGAATGGCCGCTGTGTGTTTGGCGCCTTTTCCAGCCTGAGCCGCATCATCTCCTTGGATTCATTCAAGTCGAAATTTAATCTCAGTTTGGCATTTGTCGCGCTGCGTCGCTCGCGTACACGGTGCAGCTTGCGTGCGAAACCCACGAATTTTAACTTAAATTTTCAAACAACGGTTTCTGTAAAAAAAGTAGCGCAAAACACACAAAAAGCCAGGGTTTATTCGTCTAAAACACCCCAGTCGCAGTCGACGCTGCGTCGCGTTCACCTCGTCGCTCGTCGTCTTCATTGTCTCGGACCTGTCTAGACTCGTAAAATTCGGTTGTAACTGAAGTAAGAACTCTGGTTTTTTTAGGTTTTTTTTTTGTTTGACCGCGAGTGTGGACGCGTGTTTTCGCGCCTGCGTTTTGTCCATGCTCCATGGAAAATCATTAGGTGACGATCGAAACCTTACTTCAATAATCCCGCCATTTCCCATATATCCTCAACATATATAGTCGATGATATGCGTACCACCTAAAGGCAGTACTTTCCCCACGCCTTTTGCCAGCCTTAATTTTGTATATGGCTAAAGACGAATTTTATTGGCTTTTTAACAAGTTTTAGCACGTTTTTACTTACTTTTAATATCGCTATATTTGTTGTGAACATTTTTGTGCTTTTTTGTCTGATGTTTTGGTGGCTTTCTTTATAATCGATCATATGCATAGGAACATTTTTTGGTTTTTGATTTTCTGCTAAACAGTGAATTGAGGCATTGAGTACGTTCCAGTCTGGGGAAAAAAAAACTTACTAAATAGCAATAGCACGTTTTTCGCAATGCTTTTTCAGCTTTTTGTCAGCCTGTTTATTTCCCCAAATAAACACTTTTTAAGTTTTGATTTTATAGCACGCTTTTTAGTCCTTTATTATCGTTATTTCTTGGGATTATTTGTGTTTTTTACAGTGCTCGGTTAGTGGTGGTTTTGTTGATAATCACGTTATCGTATAGTAAAAGATGACGTCTGGTAATCTCGAAATACGACATTAAGCTTATCTGGTTTCAATTTTTAGCACGGTTTTGGAGTACTTATTTGTATGGTTATTTGATGCGAATTTTTAGCACGTTTTTTTTAAATACTTTTTTTTTATCGTTATTTGGTGTAAGTTTTTGTGTTTTCACATTTATTTGGCTATCTTTATAATGGATGATGATATGCATACTTGTACCTCCATCAACTAAGGAGTCTTTGGGAAAACTTGTATGGAATTGATTTAAGGCATTAAGCTCACCTGCTTTTAATCTTTACTACGCTATTCGTAATCCGTATTCCTTGTATTTTGTTTTTATTTCATTCGTTACATCATAATATTGAATTCATACAAACTGAATCAAAGATTCAACGAGAATCTTTGGTGTACTTAGGCTAAACTGTAACTAGAATTTTTCGTCGTAATTAAGTTGTGATTCATTTTTTTTCTCGCAGGATTTCGGTTTCAACCCACTTTATTGATCGCGTCCCCCAAGTGGTATCCCTACCAAGTGCACCCCTATCGCGTCCACCCACGACTGCCAAAAATGGTCCACGGTTCCGGTTCGTACAGCGCAGTTTGCGCCTTTCAAATCCTGAAAAAACAACAGCAACAACACAATCAGCAGCACCACACGGACCACAAACACCACAACGTAGCTTCCACTTCTCAGGCCCATCTCACCACTAAGGTAAGGACCCTTTCTTTATCACCCTCTTCTTACCTGCTTTGTTTTTCGTTTTACGTCCAATGTTTACGTTTTCAATGCAAATGAAAACATCTTAAAACAACTTATCTGTCTCATTATAAAATGCAACTAAAATTGAAGTACAAAGTGAATAAGTCTTGAAGTAAAGATGCATTTTTGCATCTTATCTCGTGGACATCTTAATCTAAGATGTTTTAATTTTAAAATTATTTGAAGATTTTGGGGGTGATTTGTGCATTAACAACTTGTTCTAATGCCATATGCCCCAAGCACGTGTATGACTGTCCCTGAGCTTATTAATTAATCCTTATATTAAATATATCATTAAAAACAACTTAAAAATTAAGCGTTTAAATAATTAATATTGTACAATCGTGATGAGGAATTTAGATCAAAATTATTAATTAGTTATCGATGCCGGATTATGATTGAAATTCAGTATAAAATAATATATTGAATTTATCATATTTTAATATGGGATAATGTGGGATATGGATTAGGACTTGGAGAAATTACTTCGCGATCTTTTTACTCCTAAAAGCAAATAGTCAAATATTTGACTTTTGACTCGGTTGAAAAAAACTGTTATATTTATTGAATATTTATGAAGTTTTGCAAATCTTCAACAATTAAATGTTAGGATTAAAGTTTAGGGTTTACATGGATAGGACCTACTGCAGTAAAAATTATATGCTTTTTATACTATCCCGAATGTATCTCCCGTTTTTTAAAAAAAGCCAATTTCAAGTACATTGTACATTGTATTTGAAATGACTTCGATATAAAAGACGATATAGCACGTATAATCCAACTTTTTCGCTCTTAGAATTCCAACTTTTTTCCACGGGCGGGTTTTGTATAGTTAGATTTAACTGGTTTTCGGAAATCCTCCGATTACAGCTGGTTTATTTCTGAAATACGGTTTCAATAAAGACGACGGAACAGCGTGTTGATTTTTTTTATTTTCTCTCCAAACTCGATTATAGCTTATGCTGCACGCGTCCTATTTCTTATATATAACAACTTGTACTCTTCGAAACTAATTTAAAGTTGAGCCTTTCGTCGTAAATTGAAGACTAATTCTCGCTATATAGTAATGCATACACCCAACTTTTTTATGCCCAACTGGTAATAATAACTGTCTCAATCGATATCACGGGTCTTAATCAACTTAATTGACTTTTCACGCGACGGGAAACGATGAAATTGACGCGATGATATGCATATATGCGATGTCGACGACGAAACTTTTTAAATGTGTTCATAAAAGACAAATAGACGAGGGCAATCCATGCATGACGTTAAAAAAGTTTCAATTATACGATAACCTTAAAGACCCTTTCGCTATATCATCCTAAGCTATACTTTGGCACGTGCCCTTGTAAGAATAATACAAGTGTAAATACATGTATAGGTACACTCTCAAAGTACATGTACCAAAACTTAGCCAGGCTAAGATTAAATTTTAGTTGTAGTTGACGGAGGCTTGAGTGTGCTCGATCGTATAACGCGGCTCGTGATGTTCTGTATTTTGGCACCAATTATCAAGTCGTAATGACGCTTCATCTATTAGCTTTGATTTCACATGTAATGATCGGCATATACATGATGTGTCGTGTCGGTCAAACAGGAAATTCATTTATTACTATTGGCTCCTCGTAGTCTCCGTATCTACCAACATAAAGCCCAATGTGGATAAAAAAGCGCTAAGATTAGTAATTAGAGCACCTCTTATATCTAGTCTGATTTTATAAAACCCTGCATTTTTAGGTATATTTATGATTAGTTATAGGATAAAACAATTCGGCCACGTTTTCTGTTTTTTGTCTTAGACGAAATAAAATCGAGGAAAATTTATGGTAGGATACGAAGCATAACCTGGCCGATTTATAAGGAATTGTGCATGCCAGATTTTTGCAAATTGTATACACAGAAATAAAAGTGAAAATCACACCACTCGTGTATAATAATAATAATAATAATAATAATAAATGTAGCCCTATTAAAAATTTAAATTTTAGTACACAGTATATTTTTAATTTTAAATTGAAAGGAGCATATATGTGCACATGCGAAAGGAGTTAAACAATATGTCCGATTTATATTTCATCCAAGACAACTATCGCAGGTTGATGACCACGTTTACATATTTTTTAAACAAATTTCAGTGCCAAAAGTCTTAGATTTCTTGACGCACCCTGTATACGACTGTTGTGTCGCATCTTTTCTTTATCTGTAGCTATAGCTTTCTTTGGATTTGGGATTTCGTTTCTTATTATTCAGACAATTTGCTATTTCACTAAACGACTGCTGGCTCCTTTCTTCCACTCCATTGCCATTGTTTTTCCAGCTGGTCAATTTCCATCTCCCTAGCTCCCCACCCCCACACCCTCCCCCATTTAATCAAAGATATCTTATACACCCCCCTCCCTACCCGCCCTTATCCTAGAAAACCCACTTAGCCCTCGTAATACGCGGTGTGCCCCAAGGCCCTGTCGTTAAACAGGAATTGCATCGTCCTACCCAATTTCCATTTATCCCCTGTTTCACTTCATGGCTCTAGCTTAATCTCCTTGACGATTCTTACAAATGAAAACCTAATTTAGTTAAAGAAGTTGAAACAATAATATAGATCCAGGTCTTTGACTTCACTCTAACATTGGACTATACAAGTTGACCTAAAAAGTGGACAAAAAACTCGATTTATGGAAATTTTTATAGACACTAGGATGAAATTGATAAGGATCGTAAATATTGACTTCTCCTTAAGTGAGTACTATTGTGAAGAAAGTGTAAGATTTCTTGTACTTGAATTCTGATTTCTCAAGATTGCTGGTTTTGTAGAAGGTAAATCTGGGAATCATTCTGCTTCTGCAAACCCCCCCCCCCCCCCAGGTACACCTGTTGACTCTATATGCAGAACATACATGGAAAACCTTGATTCGTAAGGGGAATTAAATAGACCTGCTTGCGTGGAAAGGCGGTTTATTATTTTAAAAGTCAGGGAAATTCAACACACAATTTAAATTGAGGCTAGGCTACCATTTGGGAATAATAAATATGAGTTTACAAAGAGCAAATATAAACAGGTTTCGTACAGGTCCTTGAAAGTCCTTAAAACGCTTACTTTATGCTTACATAAATTTCAAGGCCTTGAAAGGTACTCTTCTTTTTTAAATCAGTAAAAGTGCTTGAAAAGTCCTTAATACTTTTGGAAATTCTAAAGATCAGATACAAGTGGATGGCGTGGAAAAATCCAGGGGCACGGGATTTCAAGGGGCTGCAGGGCCTGCAATATATTTTAACGTATTTTCTATTGATTTTAAATGCTTTTGTTTTATGCCGTTTTTCTCTAGGTCCAGGTTTTTCTTGTTTTTGTCCCTGTTTTACTTGTGCATTTGCCATGCTTTTCTGGTATATTTTTCATTATTTTTCTATAGTTTTTTTTATACATGTATATTGGGTATTTTCATTTACTTGTTAGTTGATTTTTTTTATTATTTTAACTTGATTTTTTCCTATTTCTACATGTTTTTCTCAAGATTTTCCATGTTTTTACCTATTCTCTCCGAAACACACGTAAAACTTTCTTTTGAAAACCAAAAAATGAACATGAGATCAACCAAAAAAAAAATTAACACCCAAAAAAAAAAAACACGGGAGAAATATGCATGGATAGTCAAATCAGGTAAAGCACGAAAATAACAGAAAAATAAAGCAAAATGCTTTGAGAAAAATGTGAAAATCCCTTTTAAAATAAAGAAACAGGATTATTTAATATTTAGCGTTTATGATATGAACGTATTTTCTAAGAAATCGAAATTTTATAAGGAAACATTCATAACTATTTTATTTCGTCATTATACATGTACATGTATTCTTTTTTTTCTCCTCCGTATTTTCACGGAGCTCTTTTTTTTTTCGTATAAGCCCTAAGCAAACACTTTCGTCTAATTTGAATTAAGCGTGCGGATATATTATACCACGCAAAAATGCGGGCTGAATTGCACTCTACTTTCATCTTGATTCATCGAGGAAAAATTATTTAATATTTAAAGTCTAAACGAGGTCGTAAAACGCATCTTGCGTGCCCAATTGAATTCACTACTCTTTTTTTTAAGTTGAATTTAAAGGCCTCCTAGTTTGATGTGCACTCTAGGCCCATATAAAATAGAAAGAGAGAGGGAGTTTAAAATGCGCATTTTAATGAATCCGATGGAGAAATCGCTCGAGCATCTCAAAATGTGTCTGGAAAACGTTATTTCTTGCTGTTGGATTTAAAATTTCTCGTCTTACGATGGCTTAAAGGCCGATGCTCGAAATAAGAGCATGAAGAGAAAAGCAGGCATCCGGAAACCAATGACATTTAAAACGACGAGGGTTGTCCTCGAAATCATTTTTTTATAACAAAAAGACATGTTCTTTTTTAAGGTTTCTACTGACCTGGAAAACCCGGACTTAACAGCTAGGGTATTTGAATTGACCTGCAATAGTCAGGGAAAAATTTAGTTGTGAGAAAACACTCGTTTTGAATGTTTTATAACTCGTTTTATATAGTTATCACAAAAGTGAAAATATGCAACACTTCAGCTAGTACTACATCTATGGAATTAAGGAATTCCCCTTTTAAGGCTCATTACCTTCTGCAGCAAGCCCCATACATACAACGTTAAATTTTTCATAATAATTTACAATGCAGTTTCTCCATAGCTTGTACAAATAAATTATTGAAAAAAATGCGTAATATTCAACACTTTTAAGATTCATCCAAGCTGGCTATTTTTTAAAAATACGTTTCTTGCAGTTATTTTGTATAAATAAATGATTTTTTGATGATACTACAACCTCTCAAAAAACATTTATTTAAAAAATGGCTGTTGGAAATTATTTAAAAAATAACCTGCTGGATCCAACGAAATGTGATATTGAGCAATTTTTTTCATTAATTTATTTTTATAGTTACAATAAAATTGCTTTTGAAAATTTAGAAAATTTAACGTTGCATGTATTTAATTTAATATTCGTATAAACTACTAATTAAAAGCTCGTAATTAAGACTTTTAAAACTCGTAATTAAAGCTATTAAAACTCGTAATACATTATTATTACGTGTTTTAATTCAGGTATGATGAGAATGTAAACTGTTTTAATATTACTGTGTGTGATACATTGCAAATATTGCAAATTGAGGGCTAAAGGTGCGTCCACACCAAGCAAACATTTCACGAAACTGGAAACTGGAAACCGTTTCCGTTTCCAGTTTCACAAATTACTTTTCTTGAAACTGATTTTATGAGATAGTTTCACCTAAAAAACGGTTTCCGATACAGTTTCTTTGGATCCAGCAAGTGGCGGTCCACATAATAGAAAAAAACAGTTTCAGAATCTGGTGTATCAGAAACGCTGTGAAACTGCAGTTTCAAGTTCCAAAAATTTCCAGTTTCCAGTTTCACGAAACTGTTTGCTTGGTGTGGACGCACCTTAAAGCATCGTCATTGAGCAAGGAGACAATAATTTGTTAGGCGTTTTAATCATATTTTTAAATTTAAAAACTGGAAAAGTCAAGGATGTTTAAAATGTAATTTCTGTGGGAACACAAACTACTGTATTTATTATACATTGGTAACGATTAAATCTTTGATATACATATATGAACATTACATTTTGTATGTATTCTGGATAATATTCTTGTTTAAATTCTGGCTAGATATAAATTTAAACGGAAATACAAGTTCTTTCGCCGACATATTCCATCTCCGATTTTTCACGATTTCGTTTCACTTTTTTTGTCACTGTATTTGACTTTTTTGAGTAAAAATTTTAACTTCCTCAGAAGGAGATTCCTGTTTTCGCACGGGATATAACAAGGTTGTCACGGTTCATATTCGTAAAGTTGATCGATTTTAATCTTTATTATATATACAGGGTTTCCCAAAATTTCTAATTTCATTTTTGTTCCTCATCAATCTTCCTCTTAATTTTATTAAATTTCAGTCCTTTGATGCAAGCCGTACATCTAATATGTTCTTGCGCATTTTCTTCATTATCTGGGAGCCTGAACATGGAAAATTAATTAAAATTATAGTCACATTTATACAAGTATACACATGAGTTTATAGCCCAATTTCTTCGAATGAGTGGTTGTATTTTTGGGACACCCTGCTGTGTTAAAAAAATAGCTAAATCTTTTAGTATGCAGCGAGAGCCGTGGCAACGTTGTAGACACGATGAAAGATGATATTTCTAATAGCTATTAATAAATAAAAAACGTGTAATAGGAAGGAATATGGCAGTGAATCTAACACAGTTTTGTGGTTTTTTTAAGGGAATTTTAATTAATATTTTGAAATTAAAAATTGTTGCCCCTTGTAGGTTGGCAATCACTAGAAGCACTAGTGTATTGTTGGTAAGTCGAAGTAGGGTTGCGAAATTACGAATTGGAATTTTTAATACTATAATTTTATACCAATAATTTAATTTTTATAATATAAAATACTTTTAACTTATAAAGTTATTACTTACGTATGTTTTTGTAAGTTTTTTTTGCGTGATTTATGAAATATTTTGAAAGTAAATTGATTTGTCCCTCGTAGGTTGGCAATCCATAAATACACCGTTGTATTGCTGGTAAACTAACAAATTTATTTTTAATCTTAATTAACTAGAATAATTGATGCATATTAACGCGTTTCGTAATCGAATTAATTATTTAATTAATTATTAATTAATTATTATCGCGTTATTTGAAATGAGTATTAAACAAATGGATCTGTTTATTCTGCTAAAAGAAGAATAGTTGGCCAATCTCGTGAATATTAGCGAATATACTCGTGAAAACCTTGATTAAAACACAGGCATCCCATTAATTCCCAAATTAATGATTTTAAACGCCAAAAGTAAAATGCCTTTACGTGGTTACGATGTTCACACCGTTAATAGAATTTAAATGGACGATGCGAAATGGCTAATCATTGGCCGGATGATAAAAAAAGCTATCAGTAAAAGTACGCTTCTGCTTCCTATAATAAAAATTATAATAGCCATAATCGGTTCTCTTTTATTTCGTTGTACTTTGATGATATTAGTGCCCGAGAAAATTCTCATTAAAATTGCTGCGGCTATTATTCAAACGCTAGGAAAAATTAGTCGGTGATGGAAATAATAAGGATGCTCACGTAAGCGTACCAATTTATGTCTTCAAAGGGCCTTTCAGAAAAACCGTCTTCTTCTAAGGGGAAAGGGGGGGCTGCCAGAAAAATAAGTGTTTTAAGACATATATGTAGATGTCAAATAAAATGTAATTTTAACAAAATTCACTTTTCTCTTAGTCTTATTTTTAAGATAAGACATTTTAAACAAAATAAAAATGTCTTATTCTCAAATCTGTATTTCTTTTGTGTGACGAATTTGTGTTGTTTTAGTGTTAGTCAATAATTTTTCTGGCGAAATGTGTCTTAGTTTTATTGTTAAGCTAAGACACTTTTTAAATACATTCACATGTGCTAAAAGTACTATCCTAAAAGTAAGCTAGGATCTACAAATGATGGGGAAATGGAAACAATAACTAAATTTTCAGGATTAAGACTAAGACACTTTTGTGTAATTGCATTCTAGCGAAAAGTGTCTTAGTCTTAATGTTAAGATAGGATTCTTTGTAAATACATGTATGTCTTAAAAACACTATCTTATAAGTAAGACCAAGTGCTACAAATGATCTACAATTTTCTGAATTAAGTTATAATAAGATACTTTTATTCTGACGAAAAGTGTCTTAGTCTTATTCTCAAGATAATCTTAGATAATACTTAAATGTGCCCAACTTCTGATATGTTCATAGAGTATATGTATGCATGTGTCCAACATATCCATTTATGGTCCGTGTGTATAATTTTTCAACCTATAGGGCATTTTCAAAAAGATTAATTTTCTATACTCCTGGCCGCTAGGTGGCGAGTGAGTTCTATAGGAGGATATCGTTTAATGGACACCTTGTGTTGAACGTGTTTAATTTACGATCATGATGCAATTCGTAAATCCCATCCGAGCTTAATCGTCCATTAAAGCATCCGGTTGCATCATTTGCGAGAAGATAAAAAGGCGTTAATATCGGCGCTAGGGACGTTTAGGAGTAGCAGCTTTTAATACGGAGTGCTAATTACATCGTTGCATAGGCCGTTATTTATAGATACGAAAATGTATAAAAGGGTTTCGAGAATTCGGGCAATTTCGCCTTTTAATTAAATTCATCTCGCCTTCTCCTTTATAGTCCTCGATTAAGCTGTATATATACATACTGTATAAGGGCCAAGGACACGGATCAAAAGTACGTGTAGATCGGCTATAGCGCTGCCCACTTTTTTATTATTATACATTTATACAGGAAGTAGCCCATGTATTATATTGCGCTTGAAAGGGCCCTAATATATGCGCCCTATTAAGTAATTGCCTTTTTCAGGCTGAAGCGCTGTTGCATGCCAACGATTTATTACGTCTCTGCATGGACTGACCTTATATAAAACTGATGGATGGCGCTGCTGTTTCTCTGCTACTTAATACCAGGCATTTATTATCTCAGGACCCATTATCGTTATTATTATCATCATCGTCGTCGATATTTGACGATATATTTCATCGCGGACATGTGACAACATTCACCTTAATGCACTGGTTCTGAAATACGAGAGTATATATATGGAGAGTATGGACTTGTTAAAGTTTAAAAAATAACATTTTTGGCAATTAAGGCTACCTTCCGATTTGCGGAGAAATTAAATACATAAATTACTATCTAATAGACTAATTAATATAAATAATCGTGGGGAAATATTATAATAGACCAGTGCATGGGGTGGCCATAAAGTATTTTCAATACAGTGAAATCCCTCTCCAGCGGACGTACACCTCTCCTTACGGACAATTTTGGGATTCCCCTGCCCAAAGTACAGGAAAACAATGTATTCTTACCCCCTTAAATACGGACACCTCTCTAATGGAAGCGGACAACCAATTTATAGCCACCATGGTGACAAAATCAACGTTTCATAATCGGACAAATGTTACAGCGCTCCATCTCGTGTATCTCCAGTTGTAAGAACAGCAGGCAAACGTTTCTTTTCACAAATTGTTAGACACAAAAGTCATTGCCCATTTCATTACGAATAATATGTTTACTCGAAGAAATGCTATTTTTTTTCTTCTCAAATCTACATTTCTCCGAAACATTGAGTGAGTCGTTTTCCTCTTGCATATATACATGACACATTAATAGCAGGCAAGACCAGAACATGCAATTTGCTATCAAATTAAGGCGCTGCTTTTATTTGAGTTTTTGAGGACTAGTGCATTATGAAAAAGTCTTCTATTCATCTCCTCGCATTCCCAGAATCCCAAATTTGTATACTCAAATACAAATGTAGATGCGCACCGTTGGTTGAGGAGGTTTCTTAGTGGCTTTTCGTCAAACTTTTACCGTAATGTAATAAAATTTTCAATGTCAATTTTGAACTAAGCTCGTGTAATAAAAAGCAAAAATATAGACTGCGTACGGCAAACATCTAGGCATCATATTCAGCCTAATAGACCATATGAAAACGATAAGAAATATGAGAGGATCTACATGTACGAAGCCTTGAAAATATAACGTAAAGCGACAGGGAATATGAATTTGACCTAGCCAAGTTGAAATGTATTTCAATGTAGGTTTACCACTAATCTGGAAAACCTGGAAATGGGATTGATCTCGAATAGTCAAGGAAAAGCGATTTATTTTTAAAAAGTCATGGAAAAATTTGTTTATTAAGTGTTTATATAACCGTGGAATTGAGTTTGGTTGTGATCGCAGTTTACTCGCTTAACTCCCTAATATTTCAATTTTAATAAACAGCTGGGTGATTTTTATTTCAGGACGTACGGAATACACTGACCCACCATCTCCTCTGTTCGGCTTTGTCCAAAATTAGTTACCCTCCTCCCCCCATGACAGCGTGGAAACTTGTAATATGAACGTAATTATAGTATAAAAGTGCTTGTGCGTATGTTATCGCATTTACAAATCCATTTTTATATGTGTGGAGAATTTTGGCGCCATTTCAGAATCATGGTCAAGGTTGATTGCTCCCCCTTGTCAAAATCTTAAGTGTACTTAATTAGTATACTTTTCTGAATACTAAGTATACCAAGTTGTCCAAATAAAGTGCACTTAGTATACTAACTGAAAATCAAAGTACACTTTTCCTAGTATACTTTACTGCAAAGTGTACTAAGTATAATTATGTATACTTAGAAGTATATATGAAAGTATACTAAATTGTTCAAAAAAGTGCGCTTTGTATACTTTACCAAGTACTTTCATTTTGACTAGGACCACCTTGCAACAACCTGGGTAAACTAACCCAGGGGGTAATGCATTATCCCATAGTCAGCATGTAACATGCCATGTGGCAGGGGGCATAGTGCCAGATTTTTGGGGAACTTATATCCCGGTATCCGCCTACTAGTATATGGGCCTACATGGGTGATTAAGGGAGGTTTTGGGAAACCACGAAAAATCACAACCAGGATATAGCCGACCGGGGTTCGAACCCGGGTCTCCCGAGCCAACCTTGTTGGTATACTCCTGGATATCATCTACTTTGTCTACCGTCACTACCTGTTGCTAAGTCAACCCCTTTTCTGACTTTGTCTACAGCCATCAGCCAATCCAACTCAAATGGCCATTTTAAGGTCCACAACTACAGAAAGAGCTAACCAAACCTGCAAGCTGTCTATTTCACGTGTGCGTTTGTCTGTAATAACCGCAACAATATCCGTAAAATCTGTTAATTGTAGGAGTTTGCCCATAGATTTCATGTCTTCTACTGTTTATATGACTCTACTTAAATATCATCTTTGAATTTTTCACAACTATATTCAGATTCTCTACTTTTTATTTCTTAATACATGTACCATATTCCGCTCCGGAAAGAAGATTTCAAAAATCTTCCTACGTTATTCGTGATACTAGCATCACAATGGATGCCACCTTTCTACTTGTAGGTTTATTTGAAACGCAAAAAGTCGTTTTGGTGAAAAAAAAAAAAAACCTAAAACGAGCAATTTTATGGAAATGTTGGCCCTTATCATACAACTTTATTTCGTCGACATGTTCGTTGCAAAAAAAACATGTAACAATTGGTCTAAAAGAAGCCGTTAAATGCGTATTTTCAGCAAAAACCCCGCATTATGGAAATTTTTCGTTTTATATGTTTTGACTCGAGAGTACAGCTATATATAAATGTTTTATCTACGAGTATACATGTTTTATTAAGACTGCAGTCAACAGTTGAACGTTTGTAAAATGTACACATAGAAGAAAAAGGAAACTTAAGACCCTAAAAAATGGCCTTGGGGAGTTCAAAAGAAAAAAAACGAAACAGAATTGTCGAAACCTAATTACAAATTTGTACGGAAAATGAAACAAAATCATTTATTTAATTTTGAATCTCCCAATATTTAATTAAATACCTATAATTGGATTTTGCATCTGTTTGCGACGGAATAATTTCACGTCAAAATGACGATTTATTTCTGATGAAAATGTTTTGTTTTCTAGCTCTTTCATGATACATTACATTTAATAAATTCAAAATTAAATTTCAAAAGCTGCACTTTTTTACTGCTTTTTTTGCCTATAGACCTATAAGTGTCTTCACTTATAGAAGGATGCCATTTTATGTTGATATACATTTTTCAATCCTGTTTTCATAAAATATTTTTTATATAAATCTACTTTCTCCTACTCAATCTTAAGTAGCTAGGGGCCTACCTAAATATACTCAAAATTCAAAGTTTTCATTTTTTGTCAAATTGAATGGAAAAGTTGTAATTTTTTACTTATATAGTGTTTAAAATTTAGGATCGTCTTAAAAATAGATAAATAAATCAATGAAAAACAATTGGGAATTTTTTTGCATAGTTGTACGAATAATGTTTTCGGCACCCTGTAAATGGGAAGGCAAGGTCCTATCGCTGTCCATGCCCCCATATTACTAAAGCCATGGTCCATTAATGGTCGACCACGTCTTAATCACGGTTGGAGAGGCAACATAAAAATGAAGGAATAAAGGTTGATGACCAAGGCAATTCAGAGAAATAAAAGTTTAATAAAAGGAGAAATGAAAGATGCTGGTCGACGGATGCAGCGATTGCAGCTATCACATGCAGGAAAAAAAGCAGAGGGAAATCGTAAAAATGCACTTAAATCGACAAAAATCAACGTTTTTATTTCCCTTCCTGAAGCAGATTTAGGCAATCACCTTACTGTTGCGCGGGTGCCCACATTTGGGGCGATAAGGCCAATGATGAGGGTGGTGCCTTAGAGGTGTAGGGACCTTGGAATTATTGTAAAGAAAGTTTGATAGAAGGGAAAAGTGATTAATTTTGTAAAATTTGAAACAATATTACCCAAGCTTTCCTTTCACAGTAATTTACTATCACTGAAGTGATATGGTACACTTAATCAGCCAATTTTGCATCTATGGAAATGGGGAATTCCCATTTTTAATTCGTTTTTAGCATCTTTTTTTAAACGTTTTTATAACACCTCAAATTTTTTTTGTCTACCTTTAAAAGCATTTATTGGCACGACTATTAATTCGCAAACTTCTATGTTATTAAGGGTATGAGGTACTTAATTTTTATTGTTATTTATTATAACTAAATATATATGATTTTGATCGACGATTTTTGATAAGACTTATCGATAGCACTGAGAGTTAAGTCGTAAAGTTTGCAAGTTGCCGGTTCTGGGTTCGTATCTCTTTAGAGATATTTTTTAATTAATAAAATAAATGTATAATTTGCAAATTGTGTAATTTAAATGTTATGAATTATATAATTAATAATCATTATATGTAGTATTTTGTCGTTTCAAATCATGAAAATTGGAAATAAAACGTATATAAAGCATTATTTTAGAAAAATCATAATTACTAAAAAAGCCTAATTAATAAACAGCCCTCAGCTGTTGACGTCATTTATGGACGGCCCCATGGTCACTGAAATGGTGTTTGAAAACTGCTAAAGTCAGAGAAATTAAAAATGTTGTGACTGAAACCTAGGTTACTGTATTTGTTCTATCAATTATGTATTTTCCGTTTGATATATAGTCTCCTACAGTGCCACCACAATGGGGCGCTACCAGAAATTGGCGTCATGGCGTCGTAGTGACTGTCCCGCCCCCATGGCGCCCCCGGCTAAAACATATGGCATTAATGAAGTGTATGCCAACTTTTATGTTGCTTTTATTTCTATACCATGTTTTTTTGTATCTTTGGTCGCAACTTCTTGCCAAACGCAAGTTTCTTATAAGAAAACTGCTCCATCAGCCATGTGGCTTTTGGATAAAACTATTGCAGTGGAGGTGTACTGTAATTTCAGGGCTTGGATCAGATGGATACAGCGCAAGATGATATATGTGGGTGCCTCCATTACACTTATCGATAAGATGTTACGCAAATTGCTGCATTAATATAATGTATTGATGCGGGCAGGATATGGTAGTTAATATAGCTACTCTCATTCGCATGCAAGCTTCTAATCTTTTATTATATTCTACGTTTTGTTGTTATTATTTAGACGCTCGTTTGTTTTAGCTATATGGAGATGTGGTAATTAGGTTTTTTATTCTGCTCACGAGGGGGCGCGATCAACTCAATTTATCAAATCTTTTGGGGCCATCAAATTCTGGATACTATAAGATTGCAATAACAGGGTCATCAACCTAGAAATGACATAGAAATTGGAATAGACAATTTCTATGTCTATGTCTATGTCTATGGAATAGACATAGACAAAGAATGGGCAGGAATTAAGTGAATTATTTTAAGAAAGTCAGGGAAATTCAACAAATATAGTGTTGACTTTTGGATTGACCCCTGCCTGGCTCAGTCCAGAACAGACGGGGGAAAAGGGCAAAACAACCTTTGCCCTTCAATGGCGTTTTTGGTGGTCTCACCCTGTTTATAAGAAATGTTTCTACTACAGTCGGCTCTCGATATAACGAATGCTAAGGGAATGTGATGTTCATTCGTTATATCGAAACATCTGTTTTTAAACATTTCCCCCCCCTCCAAAGCTGCTTTAGTGGCTTTTTGTGACACCTAGCAGTTTTTTAGCTACTGAAATGCCATAGTTTTTTGCCCCAGCAGTACTTCTGCTTTTACAGTATTTTGAGTACCCCTTAAATAAGCGTTAGTATGTTTTTAAGATATTAACTTTTAAAAACCAGTCCTTAAAATCAAGGCAAATTGAAATCTTACGACACAACGGGATGTTATTTGTCTCTGACCCCCTAAGACATTGAATTGCAGTTCGTTATAAACAGTGTGAGGTATTGGGGGATAGTGAAGGAAACAGCCAAATCATTCGTTATCTCGAGTGGTTCGTAATACAGAACGTGAGGATGATACATGTGAGGTAATAATCCCCTCCGGGACCAGCTGGACTGTTCGTTATATAGAGAGCCCACTGCATGTAATTGGTACGCTTCTTGAATGTCGATCCGTTAAAATAGAAATATAGGAGTATCATCGAAAGCATTCTTCGTTGCTCGTATATAGCTTGATCTCTGTTTGATACACTCTGCAAAAGTTGATCCTGCAGACTTTGTGAAAATATAGAGCGAAATTGAAAGTGCTCCGGAACGGATTCCCTGGGGCAAATATCCGGCTCCAGGCTCAGTTTTGGAGTGCGAACTATTGTCAACAACTTGATGATATGTAACCAAATACACGGCGTATATTGTCCATGCAGTGCATTAAATGAAAATATGGTGGATCCGAATTGAACCAGATGCCTGCGTAGGAGTACTCTGCGTGGGGAGTGGATCAAATAATGAAACCTGACGTAAAATTACCAATACTGTAGAAATTTTTTATCCCTAGATTAAATTGTAAGGGATTTACGACACACCCTGTAGCGTTTCGTGAGTTTTTTGTTTGCTATACCTGGAGCAGATTTAAGTTCTAGTTAATTTGTTCCTAGTTTATCTAAATTGCCTTTTTTTTCATTATAAATGGACCTGATCGAGTTGACGATGGGGAATCTCAGGGGTATTTAATTGTGCTCATACATATAGCTTATGTGAGTTACCAATCGTGTAATTGAAAACTGGGATTTTCCATGATGAATTCAAGGTTAATGTGTAAAAGATAATTCTTCCTTTCTAAAAGCATATTTTTCACTGGTTCCAGGAGAATGCTTTTAGAGAGGTTCTGTTTTGTAATTACTTAAGGCCTAAAACGGCTTTAAAAGGAATATAGCAGTGAAGCTAACAGATATGTGATGATGTTTTTTTAGGGGAATTTAATTAATATTTTGAAATTAAAAAGAGCTTCCCCTTGTAGGTTGGCAATCACTAATAACACTAGTGTAATGCTGATAAAAACGAAGTTAGGGCTGCGAAATTACGAATTTCAATTTTTAATACTATAATTTTACACCATTAATTTAAGTAATATAATATAAAACTTTCCCTTAAAGTTATAAATATAACTAACGGAGGTTTGCTAGTTTTATTAGCGGTGCTTAAGAAATATTTTAAAATTAGCCTATAAAGATTTGCCCCTTGTAGGTTGGCAATCACTAAGAACACTTAATACTATAATTCTAATTATACACTAATTATAGAAATTGTCTTTTTTCATTATAAATGGACCTGAGTTGACGATGGGGAATCTCAGGGGTATTCAATGGTGCTGCTCTTCATATACGGTTTGAGAGTTACATTAACCAATTCAAGGGTACTGTGTAAAAGAATATCCTCCATTTCTGAAAGCATATTTTTCACTGGTTCCAGGAGTATGTTTTTAGAAAGGTTCTCCTAGTGTAATTACTTTAGGCCTAAAACAGCTTCTTTGATTCTAGAGCAAGACAAGAAGTTGTCTTATTTTTCCAAACACCTGTACATTATAAGTTTGTCATGTAACACCTGTGAATATTCATCATAATTCTAATCGATAAAATCCTGTTTTCAATTTCTCCACAAGTGCTAGTTTATGTTAATGATGTTGATATCTGCGCCAAGAATAACAGACGTAAATCATCGATGACAAATAGCCGTCGTATTAGATAAATTGTAATGTCCAGTTGCCACTTATATGATAAAAGACCCGCTCTTGCTGCTGCATGGTGTTTTAACAGATTACGACTCTGGCGGCCATTTATTTACTTTATAAAGTGACATTTGGTTAGTTCACTTATCCCGTACTTGTTACTGGCACGCAAACCTTGTGTTGCAAATAAATGTAATATCGGGAAATGAGTACATGCACCCAAATACAATGTATACATTATATACAGCATTTCGCTTATTTGAAAATGCATGTAAATGGATTCGTTATGAGACATTTGGCCTAATGGACAGCTTTTCAGCAACCTTATATTAGCCTCCATTAAAACGAACCGCTCGCTACAACGAACGGTTCGACTGGTCCATATATATTCCGCAATAATAAATGACTGTTTATAACGAACAGCAATTCGATAGGGCTTAAATACAAAGAACACCCCGTCGTGTCGTAAGATTCACATTTTCATTGATTTTAAGGATTCGTTTTAAAAAGTGACTATCCTAAAACATTCTAAGGCTTATTTAAGCTAGGGGTACTCAAAATACAGCGAAGGCAGCTTTAGTGCGTACACTCTCTCCAGCATTTGGCAAAAATTGTATTTCTGGTATTCAATAGAAGACAGAAGTATACAGTTGGTGCAAAAAAAACTATGGCATTTCAGGAGGTAAAAACTGCTAGGTGTAATAAAATACCACGAAACCAGCCTAGAACCAGACCTCTCGGTATAACGAACGCATGTCCCACCCCCTTGGCGTTCGTTGTATCGAGAACCGACTCTATATCTTATATTTGTAATATCCCTTTAGTTATGCTCATTCAAAGCCAACTTTGTACCATATATTAAGTTATATGATGCATATAAACGTTATATGCCGTTATTTATTTGATGCACGCGTGCCAATTGTTTAAAAACCGTTTTAAATGGTCCTCACTTTCATTAGCCAAGTGAATAAAGTAAATTGTGGCAAAATGCGTTGAAATTAAGACGTGACCAATTAATTGGTGTAATCGAGATCTCAATTTTCGTGAGTTAAATAAAGTGAAAAGGCGTTAATTAGAGATGCATGCAGTTGAGGCTGCATTATTATGGTTTATACAGTTGATGGAAAACGCGGCCATGTTTGCCCTAATCCGATTAAATATTAAAAGCCAAATGCACCGGCTTTATGTATATACAGGGGGTGCACGGGGTTGTAAAAGTGGGTGAGATGGGTTAGAACGGGGTAACGAAGGGCCAATGGCAATTGATGCATCATGGTTTTTCAGACTCCATATACAAATATTTGGCATGACTTGAATAGTTCATGAGGTAGAAATAGTATCGCGTGAGTCCGAACACTTTTCGTATATACGGGACATACAAGTACGGTATAGGTTTAGATGAAAAACAAACGCAAGAATCCCACGCAAACACAAATATAATTAAGCATTTGTGCAATTAAGGAAACATGCGTCTGGAAAAATAATCCGCACTAATTAAATGCGGGTGGATCCCCAGAGACGCAAAAGTGAAACCAAAAGTGAAACTGGACATTTGTCAACGGTTCAATTGGACGTAAGATTTACGCCATTTGAAAAATGCGAGAAACTGAATGGTCCCGAGTAAAACAAGGGTCACCTTAATACAGCAAAACCTTTGAATAGCGCACCTCATTGAGACCGAACCATGCAGGGGTGTGCTATATTCTTGGTGCACGGGAGTATATGCTATTTGAAGTTTCAGCTAAATTGATTACTTACACACCCACGGTGCAACTGTACACATGTACGTGTAGAATTGTGCATTTAAAGATTCAGATATATTATATATAGTGAGATACAGCTGCACGGTCGATTGGTCTTACCTTTACGATTACGCGTCATCAACCGCAAACACGCATGTCGAAAGACGCATCGCCATTCGCTAAAAGAGAGTTTATGCCACGTTTATGACGCGTAATCGTAAAGGTATATCGTAATCGATCGTGCAGCTATATCTCGCTGTTATTAACATACTCAAAGAAATTGCATTTTTAATGTTTTTTAACGTAAACAAAACGGAAAAAATACATATATAGAGAACAAATTGTTTCCTTTGGCGTACGCTCATTGCAGGTAAAATCGTCATTCTGGCCTGCGAAACCAGTGTGCAAGTCGCGTTTCACAGGTAATACGCTATATATCATGGCATAAGTTTGTATAAAATCGATCCGTGCCGCCTGTGAAGGTGCTCTGCGCCACTTCCAGGTAGTGCGCTATATGGAGGGCCTTTATTTACAAGTTTTGCTGCATACACACCCATACCAATACTGTACGTATACAAAAAAACTAGGTGAAGGCATTTATTTTGGTCGAGACAAACCCGCTCTGTTTGCTATGTACATTCCACAGTACTTAATTGTATGGCTATGTATGCATATATTGTACATGTACTGTATGACATTAAATTGCCGTTCATTATAAAGTCGTTTAGTGTTGTGGGACTAAATAGAGGGATTGAGCACGCCTCCCTTAATGCTAACCACATTTACAGCACTGTATGTTTTTCCAAAGCGTTCTCGTTAAGGCTGAACTGCACACCCCCATTCCTATGGGGAAATTTGGATACATACTTTTAAAAAAACTACTTGTTATAATACAAAAATAAAAATTGATAAAAATGCAGTATTTTTGTAGCTCC
>JAQGCC010000136.1:0-55225 GCA_034698905.1 Xestoiulus laeticollis | reverse complement strand
AGCCGTGACGACAGAAATCATGACTTTTTTGGGCATCAATGTCGCGGCTTTATTGGCTCCGTGAGAACGGGGCTTTATGTGCACCTTTCACTAGGCGATCAACGATGACGAATTTTAGATGAAAAATGACTTAGAACGTGACATAATCCCATTGTACTGTCAAATTGATGCGGAGAAATTCGTTGAAGCCACTAGAGGGCATTGTAACAGTGCTGTCACTCAACATTTTGCACGCATGGCAATGTTGCCATCTCAGTTCTGTCGTGTTTCAACATGTTTCACATTTTATAAAATACAGTATAACCCTTTAATTTTATAACAAAAGACGAGAGATATGAACGAACGTCAAATTCACCGATCCAATGCTTTTTTTCCCCCTTCAAAATTGTGTTTACATGAACACGAGTCAACTGTCAATGCCCTTTTGAATAAACTTTTGGCACGTCGCCAAATGAGGTATTTTAATACTGAGGCTCAAGATTGATTGATCGCTGGCAAATAGCCATTATCAATGTCCACTCTGTAGTTTTTTTTTACAAGTTGCTCATTACTTCATATAATGTATAGTCCTAATGCTAAAACAAAAGTGCAAGTTGCTCTAACACTAATTAATAGGAGGCATTATGAATAAAATTGAGCACAAACACTCATCAGCATTTCAATTTCACCTTAACTTATTGATGACCACCCAAGAGTCTAAAATCTTCTAAATGTTAGTTTGGTATATAAAAAAAATTAAATTCATCCTTAACTTCCATTAAATTTACCTGCACATAAACCGCTATTAAATATTATTCTGTACCATTTATTTTCATTAAAACATTTGATAAACACATGTAAATCAATTTTAAACTTGTATTTCTGTGTACATGTATAGACATTATTGTTATTATGTATCCGTTTGATATATTTCATAAATCCTGATACAACGAAGATCGGATATAACGATGTGATTTCAAAAGTCCATTGGAGATCGTTATAAGCGAATTTCACTGTATTACATTTTTTTAATAATGATATTTTGTTTTACATTTGTATATTTTGTGTGTTTAATGCTAAATAAATGTAGCATTTCCTCGATGAGAAACACTTTTTAGTAAGTTCATGATTGGTTTCAATTCAAATATGCATTTTTAGATACAAGTATAACATATGTTTAAAAACATTGCAAATAGACCCCAGGTGGTCATCTGTGGTCATTGTTAAATATAGACTCATCCATCCAAGTTGCACCCAGTTTTGTCCGTGTACAACCCCATAAACAACATCCTCAAAAAGCTGTTTGCTGCTAAATTTATAGTTGGTCTTAAATTGCTCGGAGCGAATGAAAAATTAACAAGTTTTGAAATTAATTATAAACAGCGTGTGTTATGAATGGCCACAAAGTGAGGTTGTCAAAACACGGTGAGAAAAATGCGTTAAATGGTTTGGAAAAAAACAGGAAAGCATCCAAAAATGAATGGCTTCAGGGACCATTTTATTCCAACTGTATATATGTAAGTTTTTTTTTAAAAAAATGAATTTTAAAATTCATGCAACATGTTGTGTTGCCATGCCCAACAACTAAATAAAACGCAAATTAAGCCTCTTTGTCAATGTTGAAAAAGCGGAAATTGTCAGGCTGATACATAAATTTAGTCATTATATAAACCTCTAAAACTGCTCATTATACTCATGACATCATAGTTTCTTTCCCTCTTCATCAGCATGCAAACATCTAATGCTTAATGTGACGAATTACATGTTTAATTTGCTTGTGCTTTGTAAAACTACTATCATTACCAACATTTCTAAACCTCACACTGTTAAAATGACCCTTTAATTTTAAAAAAAGGGTACAGAGTTAACCAGAGTTTGTTTGGTGCAACCGGACACAAAACCTATAAAAACGTTTTGTAAAAATGAAAATCAAATGGCCATTAACAAGGGGTTTTAAAAAGGTTTCCATAGCCATTCAAGAGGTATAATAAAAAGTCTTAATGCCTCATGAAACGATAAGGAAGAAATAGCTGTCATTTTTGCGGTTCTATCTCCATCCCATGCAGACTGATGCAGTTGAAAACTTATTCACCTTTCATAAACTCTATAGAAACAAAGCAGTAAAAAGTGTGTTTTGTAGAACAAAATTTCCCGAAAATTCTAACAACAGTGTTAGAAAAATGGACAACAGGAGAAGGAGGCATCTCTGCATCATTTGCAATTGGAAATTCAAAACTGCGAGAAAATATGCGCATATAAAAAAACGAGGCAAATTTTTACATTTTTGCAACATGGGAGAAGAAGAAGAACACGGCATAAAAGTAATAATAAAATGGGAAAAAAAGAGCTAAAAGTTCGATGACCGATATCAAAGAGCATACGGGGAGCAGAACAATTGTCGACTTGTTAAGTTTGTGCATAATGTGACGAAATATGGGCGAACAGAAGAAGTGGGGGGGGGGAGAAGCCAAAATATTTTATATACCTACTTCTTATTCTGATTGCAATTTACTACTCTGGCGCCTCCCCTACTTATTCACATTTTAAATGCATCAAAAGCAACTTTTTTTTTTCTATTACAAGTAGGCTATTGTGGGGATTGAAATATTCACCGGACACTCGAGACTGCTGAGAAAACTAAAGAGAGAATCTATGCAAATCTTAAGATTCAAATAATTACTTAAATTTTATTTTTGTTATTTTCCACTGGATTATGGAGTCGAATTAAACTTCAAAAAACATTATCCTTATCAAAATTCGCCATTTCCAAAATTTCGTTTGTCATCCCATTAAAACAGTTTTTAAGGCTTTTCTAGAAGCCATAAAGATTGTGATTTTTATATAGCATGCCCACCAAAGTACACTTTCATATAACTTAGGGCCGGTTGCACCAATAAAGGTTAAGAATAACCTAGGGTTAACCCATTTATAACACTAGGTTACCCAACATTGCATTGTAAAAGCGTGAATTAGGGAAATTGAAGAGAAAGGTTAACCCAGCGAATAGGCAGGGTTAACCTCAGGTTAATATTCTAAAATGAAATAAAGAGTCCATTTTGTTTTCTGCATGGTTAAACATGGGGTCCACAACCCTGGGTTATTTTATCAAGGATTAATTGGTGCAACACGTACATCTAACCTGGAGTTATATTTTAATCCCTAGCGTGTCAGCGTTCTATAGGCTGAAACTACAAATGCATTCTATTCACATTTAAAATTGCAAAATTGTGGCCTTTAGTGTTAAAAAATTGTATTAAAATGGCATAGGTGAAAATGTTCCATGAGACTGAGCTGCACATAAAATATCAGCTCTGTAGGACGTTTGAAAGTTGGTTAAAAATGACATCAAAGAAGTCCAAACAAACAAACAACCAAGAAAAGCTCCATTCATGTGGCACATGTCAAATAAAAGGTTTTAAAAATGGCACAATTTTGGTTGCTGCATACAATCTCGTATTTTTTTACATTTTGGGGGAAATATAGAACGAAATTCCTATACAAAACCATGAATACAAAGGACCATACTGTAAGCACGAAGAAAACCTCATTCCAGTGGATTTCTCCACTTCTCCAGACGACAACACACCCTGTTATCAACACAAAAAAAATTATGTTTGGGAAATGTGTTTTTTTTTTTACGAGATATCAAGTTCATGCAACATCAATATACTGTAACTTTCTCTTATAGGTGTTTGGACTCCGGTTTATAATGCCATTCATTTCCTGATAGGCCTAACATTTCATCCAAAAAGCCAAGTTCCTCCGATATGATCGGAATGGCACCACAGCTAATCAACATGCTACACCACCTTTGCAGGAGACCATTTTTCTTTCGAATTCTCTTAAAAATATGATAACGCTGTGGGAGAAAAAAAAAAAAGATGAAATTGTATAGTCTTGAAACAAGTTTCCAGCTTGCTGAGAAACGTGGATGAGGAATGAAGAGCTGGATCTCGAATATATAGGAGGCAATTAACAGTTTTAATTAAACCCCCTCGCCATTTTTATCGCCAAAAATATACATAAGGAAACTTAGGGGCAAGAAAATTGGACATCAAATATATGAATGCAGTTAAGAGAAGCCAACTACTTTATGAAAATCCATTTCCAGCCAATTTATGGCTTCAATTAGTTGCTAGTAGTCATAAATTGGTGGGAGCACTCCGGGCAATGTCAGGTAAACACGGCACAAATTAGAAAAACAGGCTGAAATTCAACTTCTTCAAGCTTCTGAAGAAGCTTGCAAAAATATGGCAAGCTTCTCGAAAAGTCAAAGTAGAATTTCAGAGGTCATAAATTCGCCTTTAATGTTTGGTCTGCCATGTCCACCTCGAAATTTATGTTGGGGGACAATGTCCTATCCGAAATGTTATGGGCTATCGATTAATTTTATAATTATATCCAATGAGCGAATATATGCTATAGCTCACGTGCCAATTGCCAGCAATTCAATTAAGCATTTTGGCACTTTCCAATAATTAATAATAAAACAGCTAAATATTGACATACATGTACGACCTTACTATCGATGCATTAAATAGAAAAGTTCAATTGCAAAGTTTAGCACCTACTTGCTAGATCCAACTGATCTATTGATATGATGTCATTTTCAAAGGTATTAATTATTAAATTCAATAACAACGCTTATATAATACCTTGATGAGATATTAAGAAACGAGCAATACTTTTCATTGCTTCCCTATAGTGAAAAACTTTATTGTATGAGACATGCTCATAAAAGTATGGAAGATTGCATTGTTTTAATAATTGAAAATTACATATAGATATAAGTTTCCCTATAGCAAGTAATCTCATTGTTATGATAACTCAACGCTCATGATATCTTGGAACAATCAATTGTTATGTTAATTCTTTATGCCACACATATAGTCTCATTAGCATGTTCCATAATCTCACTATACTGTAAAACCAGGTAAATTGACCACCTCTGCGCAGTGACCAATTTTCGTAAATTGGTTTTAGTGTATACATGTATATTATTTTCCTTCATAAAAGTTATCTGTATAGTGAACACCTGTATACCTGTAGTGACCGAATTTGGTCATTTTTTTGCATGGTAGTAAGTAACCTTTAGCAAGTTTTATTGTAGTTGTTCTCTTTGAGACTGTTATTTGCAGCAAAATAAGTACAGTAAAACCTGCTAAAGGTGACCACCAAAAAAAAAAAAAAAATCCCCAAATTCGGTCACTGTATACAGGTAGTCACTTTACAGAGAATTGTTATGACGGAAAACATACATGCAGTAAAACCAATTTATGAAAAGTGGTCACTTAACCAGGTTTTACTTTCTGTCCTGGAATCGACTTGCGTGGTACGCTCAATAGATGGCGCTCAATAAATCTTAATGGTTAGACTTTGGTATACCATTGCACATCAGCCCATATATATCAAATTCTGCACAATGCAAAGGGTAGAAAAAAAATGGTAGATGGCACTGGGATACAAATTTGACAAAACATGGCAAGTGAAAACCTTTATCTGGAAGAGAAAGTACGTTACTTGTCTGATAGGCACGTATCACCACCGCAAATTAATTAGCATAAAGCAACCCATCCATTCATGGATGCCTCTGGTGTTAATGGCCTTGTAGAAATCAGAAGATACTTTTTCTCACAATAATATCGCCAAATGCCTACACGTTCTGTCCTGGCTACTCCTCGTTGCTTACCAATTGTTCACTTAAATGGACAGACGCCTCGCTTTTTTCAACAGGAATGTCAAGCATGTGCCATCCCTTTCAAAAAAGCAAAATGCGACGTGGCAGTATGCTTTATGGGATGATAAAAATGCATCGCACATCATTTTTAAAAAAAAATGTCGAGTCTAATAGGAGACACCTTGACTTGGAAGGAAATACCTGATATGACACAGACGTCCAGAAATATCCCGTTTCAGCTAAAGAACATATTTGGTAAATTTATTTTCCTTTACAGCAGACAGCAGCTGCTGTTGTTACAATGGTGACATTTTGCACTTATTTTATATACGAAAAATAATTAAAGGTTTAAATATTATATATACATGTAAGCTGCTCATATGCCATGCACATCTTGCCATCTTGAAATTCCAAAAATGACGACACGCCAAAACTGAGCGTGTAGGAGCGCGAATCATTCCAGGACTGACTGACGAATAGCATGCTATGCTATACCATATACATTAGTTCTACCATTAATCAAAACTGTGAACCAAGGACAAGTTGCCAGTTGTCAATCAAAAATGGATCGTTTGTGGACATGCAGCTATCTTTTTTTTAAAAATTCTATAGGATATTTTTTTAATTATTTTCGAGGCATTGTAAGAATGAAATCCGGAAGTGCCACATCTCAGTCATGACCTTATCCAACCGCCATGATAGGTATGCGGCATAAAAGTTTTATTTAGTTTTTAATAATGCCGCATTTCCGTGAATTTTTCATACGACTGAAAACTGGTTGTTTTTTTTTCATTGCTTTTTTCAAAATTTGGACGTTTTATGGAAATGGCATACGCACGTACTCTATAATACTGGGAAAAGTATTGTCTGTCTTATATACTACTCTTGAATCTGAAAGATTTTCAGTTTTCCTACCATAAAGTAGCCATATTCCCTTGAATATTACAAGTTAAACATCAAAAATTATATCGGCAAGTCTTAAGTCAAGTCTACACGTAACGTTTTGTCGTCAGTCTTGCTTGATCATGACAAGACGTCACGTGTAGACAAAGTGGATAAAATGTGTGACCATGTCAAGACGATTATAAAACAGATTTGTGTATATCAGAAATAAAAAGTGAATGCCACCTGCTGGAAGCCTTTAAATGAAGCGCCGTAACCATATAACCACTAGACACGTGACTTCAACGAAGCGTCATTACGATGTAAACAGTGACAAAAGACTCGTACCTTTTTTACGGATGCTTAAAAAACCATCATTTCCTCCTCGTGCACACGTCGATAAACGAGGCGTTATAAAATAGCTGACAAAAAAAAATATATTTCCCGAAATTGGTCACGCAATGCGTAGACCAGAAGCATATCTCGTTCATTTTCACCATTTAAATACACATTAAATATAAAAGGGGGATGATGAGTATCGTGTGTTCTCGCATGATAAGAACGCATGGTAAGGAATAATAGCAGTTCTCTTTTTTTTTGTGTTGTGTGGTATTACACCGAGTGTGTGTGTGGACAAATTCCCTTTTTCGAAACAAAACCCGCAAAAATGCATTCAATTTGATAAGAGGATGAATTACAAGCGCACGCAAACCGTCTTAATTCGCATTGTTAAAGAACCTCCAATTAAAATTGATGTTAAAACTAGTGAATGCATGTGGTGTGCGCACACGCCCTCCTTTTAAATATTAACCGGTTTTCTCATCGATATTTGCAGAATTATACGTTTCAACACGGACTCCTGTTATCGTTTGAATACCAAACCCCTCAAAAAAAAAAAAAAAAATGGCCGCTCGTTTAGAATGCGTCATGTGTCCATTCAGAACAAGTACATAATGTAATTCAAATTTTAGCTAAAAGTCTTACTATAGACTTTTTTATCAAGATAAAAAATGCGCCGATGGTGGCGCTATCCTTAAGGCGCTTCTACTACAGGACACGCCATATTGAATAATATATATATATACTTACTATATCAAGAGTGCAAGTGACACCCATCTTTTCATCTACATTTTTTTTAACCAAATCATGAGAACCTCCATTTTCTTTCATGTCATTTTCAAATTTTCCAAAACCCTTGATGTCCAATTTATATTTGATTGGCATTTTCGTCCTCGGCTCCAAAAGGTAAAGCCTGGTCTAGACAATATTTTGTCGTCAGTAGAAAGATTTTACAACACGTAAAAACCGTTTACGATTCCGTTTGAAAATACGTTTTGATTCCACTCCAAAAACGTAAGCCTGTATTGAGTTTGAGGTAGCATTTTTTGGCAGAAGCGCCTTATGTTTAGCGCCACCACTCGGGCGCATTCTTAATTAAATGGCGTTCAAATTAAAATCCAAAAAAGCGTGTATATAGTAGAAGCGCCATAAGTATATCGCCACCACACCAGCACATTTAAAAATGTACCGTCATTTTTCGGCGGAATCGCTTGCTAACTAACGTTTGTCAGGCGAGTCGTTATCATACACGATAAGCGTGGCTGCTTGACGCGCACGTCTTCGACTCGCGGGATTACGTTTTATACCGCGCATGCGCAGTACGATGCAAGACAATGTTGTCAATAACAGTCGTTGTACAACACGTTTTCAATCTTTCTATAAACATGCAAGATTGACGACAAAACGTTTCGAGTAGACACTACCTGCGTTATACCATGCTACTTATGTTCATCATTAAGTATTCTCAACTCAATAAAATATGGTACCCACGCCACAATAACAACGTGGCTAACATTTTGAAGGAGATTTCAAGAAATAAAAAACACCAAGCACGCAACCATGCAAGCATAAAACCTAAATGAACCACATAATTATTGCTAGGCAATTAAAATATGCACTTGGGGGTAAAATCAGTTACTTACCATAATCATAAAAGAAAAATTATATCTTAATTAATTACAGCCGAAACTAAGTCAAGGCAAATCACGCGTTTCAAATTTCGTTTTCATAGTTCGTATCGAGTTAAAATTATTGTTAATATTAAGTTGATCATATAAGTCCGCTCTTATTTTGTCAAATTCCTAGTTACAGAAGCTCAGAGCAGACAGGTTTTTGTTTGGTCAACACGACACACTGTTCGTTATGAGCATAAATTAATTTGAACTTCTAATATTAAAAGTTTGTCATAATTATGGTGGGGGGGATGGGGGGGTGAAGACACACTACATGTATAAAGTTGCAGGGCATTTCTGCAGTCCATGCAGTCAAATGGGACTATTTATAAAGGAATGACAAAATAATAGCAAACCGTCACAGAATCGATGTCATGTGCGTGTTAATGGCAACATAAGTAAACCCCCTCGAGGCTCTGGTGTCATTAATTAAGAGATGACCCCACCAATAATTAGTCGTGAAACTGCAATTAATATGTAGAACAAATTCGTCCTCCGCACCTAAAAAGGTCCAAAAAGCAGAGGGCGTTCCATTGCATTTTGTTACCGTTTTTTGGGGGCTTCAAAGAAAACATTGACCATTGCCAACCAACAACCGAGTTATCATATATTGTTATGCAGCTCGATGAAAATTTGACAATTAATATTTGATTTGGGTAAAACCATAGACTGCAACTGCTGTGCCCATTGTGTTGCAATACAAGAGGTCGCATGGTAGAAAAAAAAAATCGAAATGCCTTTAAATCGTATCATATTATAGGGTAAAAAAAATCGTTCGCCACCAAACTTGTAACAAAATGAAATTTCCAACTTCCCTTGCTTTTCCAGTTTTTTAAAAATAGTTTTCGTTAACAATCCCATGAACATTTAAAACTATATGACATCATGCCTAGTTTACTAGTACATTTTGTCTTGCTAATAAAATAAAAAAATCCAGTACAATGTGCAGGAGGTTAGAGAATATTCACACCATTAAATAGTTGCACCAGTAGATCAAAATGTATTTTTTGATTAAAAAAACCCTGTAAAAACATATTTATAAAAAGTAAAATGGTGATAAAATCGAAGGGAAATTCCCCATTTCTATGGATGCAATTGACATTTTGTGATAACTAATAACTGGATATATGTGAAATCAAATGGAATTCCCCTGACTTCTTCAAGACTATGCCAGGTTTACCATGTCTGTGTAGGAATATACATGTAGCCCTGTATTCCATATATATACAACTATACTACTGACCAAAGCACAACATAAGAGTGATAACCAAAACTGCGCCCTTCTTGAGAATGTCAGTCATGCACCTCAGAAACGTTCCTCAAGGGACATAAACCAGATCATCCCATATTGCTAACTATCAATATTTAGGCAACACTTTGCCTCAACAATGAAGTGAAATTAATTCGAGTGAAACGTCAGAGGTCAACCTGTTTAATGCGTTTTTTATGTGCGCTTACTGCCAATATCCAATATAGAGAGAGTAGGAGGAGTCAGCCATTTATGGGCTTCGATCGGAATAAAAAAAAAAAAAACACAATGTAGCAATGAACGACTAATAAAACTTATAAGCGTTAAACAATAGTCGTTAATAGTTTGGGCGTTGCTTGGGTGCACATGGCCCATATGAGAAGACGACTTGTGTGCAAACGAACCGCCTATTTTCGTCAACCCAAAATATTGAAAACAATGCATATTGATAGATCGAGCTAATAACCATGAACAAATGACATTGGGGCGCAAATGTGCAAAGCGCATATAAGGTCGATATTAAAAGACAAAACAAAAGCCTGTTTCCGAAATGTGAATATGAAGAATGCTCTAATTCTCGTTACAATGGCAAATAAGATGTGTAGGCATACAGAGCCTGAAACATGCACCTTTTAGATAACCATATTTTACAATGTAACTCTCATTCACATTTACACACTTTTGATATAACAGACCCAGAAAAAAATTAACCAACTTGGTTTTTTACATGGACTTTCTTTGATTAAACACAAAAGTGTTGAACATATTCAATGTGGAAGGTGTTTTAAATTGGCATGCATGACATGTATACAGCACATTTATCCTAACCAAGCCAATTAGAGGATTAAAAATAAACAGATTTTTGCAAACAAAAAATAAAAGTGAAGACAATTTATTCTGAATGCCACTTACTGATCACAGTTAAATGAAGCGCCGTTGTGTGACCACTGAGCACGTGATATGAAACGTCGTTAGGATATGACTTATGGGCATTCAGCTTCTAAATTTCAGCCTATATGACACGATAGAAATCGTGACCGGTGCTAATGATTTCAAAACTTGTTTATGAACGTGTGATGCTGTGTATCTCAGTTTTAAAGCATGGTAACCATGCATGCTGTCACTAAGAAGTAGGAAAAGAAGACAGTGGTCTGTCTTAAATAATGTAGGTTTCAAAAATATCGTGATAAAATAAGTGCATAAAATACCACTAACAATAAGTTAATTAACAGTCTTGGCAGGGATTGTGTGACATATTTATAATTTAAGGGTCATTATATGCTATTTCACAGCCAACTTTTTCCTCTTCATCTAAATAAAAAACTGCAGTTACAACTAAAAGCTATGCTAAGACAAAAGTTAGTAACTAACTAAATAGTTGGAACTTAGATTGTGTAATATAAACTTGGATAAAGAGAGGAAATTCCCAATGCTTTTTTTCCTTTCAGTTTTAGTTTCAGTTTACTAAATTATTGGTTGATTAGTTCTTTACTAATAAGTGTAATGATTTTTTAACCTTCATTAAAAGATTTTAACCATGCATCATTAAGATTTCAAGGAAAATGTCATGATATTTGTGCATATCATTTGCATTACAAATATATGAATAAATATCATGATATACATGTATATCACGAACCCTGGTCTTAACAACACTGTTTTTTCACCCATCTATAAGAAGAATATTACTCTGAGAAGGCAAACAATATTAAGGGAAAGTTTGGCTATCCAACTTCAGGATACGTTTTAATTATGCGCAGCCAAGCGACCAGTCCATGAAGGATGATCCCAAAATTGTTGAAAAATCAAATCAATGAAACGCAACCCAGCAGTTGAGACTGGCGTTATATTAATAGTTCCCAGACAGTAGTAGAAGTGTGCGCTGACTGTGGTGATCTATGACATTCACTCATCCATGCATGGCATGGACAATGATGCGATTTGTTCGCTTGCCAGCTATGAAAACCGCAATATTTGACCTGAAATCCAGAAAGTAATTTCCAAAACACGATTCGGTGAGCACGCCCTGTCAATTAGCCAGAAACAAAATGCCCTCTTCACTCGGCGAGGTCAAAACGATTGCTGGGGATTTTTTGTTTTTTTTCAAACTGAAAATTCAACGTCGGGCCCATGGAGTTCTTAAGAACTAAAATAGGATATTGCGTAATATATGTATATTCTCTTACGGTGCAGTTGGCAGGGTGATCAAACGTACAGCAGGGTCCACTGCACATAGCGACCCCATCCCTAGCCCGGGCTAAGAGTTCACTTTGGTTAATACTCCTTGAGGATCCAAAATGGGGACTTACCTAGAAGATAAAAAAAAATTCAGTTAGAAAAAGTTTTAAGTTACATAATATACATGTACGAGTATATCAACATCGTATCTTTCACCAACGATACAACTTAGTGGTCCACCACACCATCCCCATAAACGCACATGTTATGTTCAACTTCTCAATTAGATCATAACATTTCATAAAGATTATGAAAACCTTCATGTTTTATCACCTAACTCTAATAAAGTCCTAAAAGTTATTAAATTACAATTATTGATCCACTGCCGATGATATCAATAAACAATCAACAGTAACAACAAAACCAAAAAATTGACAAAACGCATTTTTACTATAAGGGAAATAGACAGTTTAGTTTAATACTAATATTATAACAAACGTGTGCATGTGTAGGGTATGTATTAAAAAAAAGCCAAGAAATGAAACAACTTGTTCAATTTCATGTCTATTCATAAGCATGTTCTTGGCATATGGGAAAAATAGGGAAATTGTGACATCACTGCTATGAAACGAGAGTTTGCAGTGTGACCTGATAGACGCAAATTTGAGGCCATCTTTTGAACAGTTTAAAAACATTCTTAAAATCCTGCTTGCTTAACAAATAAAACAGAATCAGAAATATATTTACATGTAAATGCGGTAAAGTAAAACTAACTAAAAAACGAAACGATATTTTGATTTACAGTAAAACCTGCTAAAGGTGACCAACCAAAAAATGGCCAAATTTGGTCACTGTAAACAGGTGTCACTATACAGAAAATTGTTATGAAGGATAATGTGCCAGATTGATATGTGCCAGAGGATAATTTATGAAAAGTGGTCACTATACTGAGGTGTCACGTTACCAGGTTTTACTGTATGCCTTTCCATAAGTAGACATGGAGAAAGAAAGAAATAGGGGTACAGTGTGACCTATTGAGAGGTCATCCATAAATGACGTCAACAGCCTCAGAGGTATAGAAAATGTGGATGCTAGTTGACTCAATCAAGGGTCAATTGACGTCAACAAGGAATTGGATTTTTACAGATGCTCAAACTCGTTCTCTTCAATAGAATTCAACAAATATCGTTATTAAAACAAGCTACTGTAATGTATACTTTATGTATTCAGTCAACTTCTTTACATACATGTACATGTATTTTGTATTGATTTTGATTTTCAAACTAAGAAAGTATCCCTTAGTATCCAGGATCCGCGTCAATGCACTATTTACGTGATTAGACAAATTTATTAAACTTGTTGACATATATGGGAGGAACTGAAATGACGATTGTTAATTTAGGAAGGGTGGGGATGGGTCAATTTTTGGCCAAATTTTGTTGGCCCCTAAGGCGCTATATGCATCATTGTCCGAATCATAGAAAGTCTACAAACCTTTTGGGGTATCTTAGAAACCGATAACAAAAAAAAAAAAACCCAGCAAAGCACAAAACTCGAACAACAGTATCTATCTCTAATGGACAATAGCAACAACAAAAAGCTCCAGAGCAAGTTACCCCTAATGTTAGAAAACGGGGTTGCCACCCACGCTGTGCTAATGCGTATGATTCTAAGAAGGTATTATTATTAGCATCCTGCATGTGTCAATCGAGTAATAAAAGAAGTAGAAAAAATAGCGTTTTGCTCGGTGGGCCAATCTCCGTTCCGCCTGCCATGGAAGACGAGCGAATGACTGACAAGCAACTATTCTGCCATTAGGACAATGGAAAGTTACAACTGCTCTGATGAGCGTGCAAAATTCCACGCAACGGAGTGTTGATATCGATCATTTTCGATAACAATATCCACGCTTTTTTTTTGTTTTTTTTGTTAACTGCAATACTCGTAAGCCATTTAGACCATAACGGTGAAATGGCATTTTTACTATTGAACAACAAAAGAATCTTCAGCAGGAACAAAAGCATTATAGAAAAAAAATATTTCTTCACTTTGTCCGACTTATCATTTCTTTTTTTAGACTTGTCTGACTACATTATCTTGATAAAATATTTCTTCGACCCTTAGCATGTCTCTTGATTTTTTTAATATATGAAAAGCAATTCTCGTTTTTGGAACGTTGTAAGAAAAAAATGTTTAATTTACTGTAACAAGATCATTGTATCCCAGAGGATAGTCAGGAAACGAGTGACATCTTTGATTCGGAAGCCAGTTGTTTTATCCATCAACGAAACTGCATTTTTGGAAAAAGAATGTAAAACATTTGTAAAAGCCAAACTTGCAATGACAAGTGAAGATAGCAAACTTTAAACTTGCAAACATCAATAGAAAGATCTTGTGCCAGCGTGTCGTACAACGAGACGTTATCGACAGCACTGCCCCACGAGTCGGAAACGTGCACGAAACGTACGACTCGCTTGGCAAACGTTTTGCAGACGATTCCGCCGAAAAACGACGGTATAAGTCTTAAAATATGCGCCGGTGGTGGCGCTATACTTAAGGCGCTTCTACTACAGGACACGCCATTTTGAATTTTGACCTGAACGTCGTTTACAAACGCGACCGAGTGGTGGCGCTAACATAAGGCGCTTTTGCCAAAAGACGCATCATCAAAAACGTATTGATGACTAAAGCTGCACAAACTCAATACAGACCTACGTTTTCGAAATGGAGTGGAAACAGAATCGTAAAAGGTGAACTTTTTTACGTGATGTCCAATCTTTCCAATATCAACTCAGTTATATGTTCACTATCAAACCAATTGCAAGCATGTCCAAGACATGGGCACAAGGCACATAAAACATGTTCCGGTAATTTGTGAAATAGAATAAATCCACAAAGAAATCCTGGCATTCCATACGTTTCCTGTATCTGAGTTTCTGAATCGATGCGACCAGTTTTTATAAAATGGTGTCCACTCCTAACAATTCTCTCCAATGACACGAGATCTGATAAGCTCAAGAGATAATGGAATTGGCATAAGCGATTTGATCCATGGAAAACAATCCATTTTAAAGCATGCTCTTCTTCAACTCCCCTTGTCTCCTCCACTCAACATTTACAATTTTTGCCAGTTGTTTGGACCTTATCACAACTATGCCATCTTCCTAAGAAGGGGCAAACACGTTCTTTTTGTTTTTTTTCTTCTTCTTCTTCTTTTCGTTGTTCCCTGTCCACCACGTTTTGAAAACTCCCAAAAACACAGCCATTATCTTTCATCAAAAAAAAAAAAAAAAGAAGTGCCCCATTCGGAGGACGCCATCAAATAAATCTCAGTGTCTGGATCTTACAAGAAGAGTTCAACGCCAACAAGATGCTGCTGTTGCTGCCATTGCCAAGGCACATCCGTCATGAGTGCCCTAGGGTGGCCAAAAGTGACACCAGCACGCGAGGGCATCTGATTGGTGGCCTAAGTAGGCACTTGACGTCTGGTTTCCTGCAGGCTACAATGTTCAACACGACCACTGCATACCAGAGAGATTGTTTATCCACATTTCGCGCAACACCATTAATTACCTTACCTTAACGAGTCCCAGTCGCAACGTGCATGCTAAAGAACAAATAAACGCCTTTTCCCACTGATTATATGCTTCCTGAAAACAGGTTGATGGGCCAAATGCTTAGTTATGCCAATGAGTTGCAAAAGCTCGTTAGCTCAAGCCAAAATAGTCGGTAAATTGGCCCGTTGTGATGGCTTGGACCTTAATACTTAAATCTATTTCCAATCAGACTGACAAGACATAAAAGCATTTCAAACTTGATACGATTAATAGAGGGATTGTGCATGTTTCCTTTTAACTTGCAATGACGACATTTGCAGCACTGTTTTTGTTTTGCTAATGCGCATGCGTGGAAACGACGTTAATGGGTTTGTGGTTGAGAAGGCACGACAAATTTCATTAGCTTAACGTGATACCACAACGTCTTTGAAGAGCATAACGACTTTTACGGCGCATAACTTATTGATGCGCATGCGTAATAGTGTGTTTATCGTTCTCGTTAAGATTAAAGGAAACCTGCTCAATCCCAGGATGGCATTAAGACTTAATCTGGGCCACAACACACAAAAGAATTGCCAGCATGGCCCATAAGAACTACAAGCATTTTCCAAACTGGCCCATGCACGAGACTTCAAAGCATTTCCCACTTTGTACAGTAGAGCCTGTCTAAAATAATCCTGTGTAAAATAATAAAATGTGACGGTCATATAAAATGATAAACCTATATAAAGTGATATTAAATAATTGTTATTATTCCCAATGATTTTAAAGGAAATATCAAACATGGAATCAAAAATGTCAAAGATGTCAAAGTTGTGTACACACTGTAGCATGTTTACAGATGAACCTGTCTGAAATAATAACCTGTTTAAAGTAATATTTTTCCCTGGCCCCAAGAGTATTAATTTAGACATGTTCTACTGTATAAGCATTGCCAGCATGGCCCAAAAGAATTACATGTACAAGCGTATACCAATATACACTGTAGCTCACAAGATATAAAAACATTTCCATGGTGGTCTGGTCAACTTGAAATAAAGGGATTACAAACTTTACTTAGTTCAAAGATCTACTGTACATGTAAAAACATTTGCAATCTGGCATTATGATCATGAACATTTCCATACAATCGGGAAAAATCTCAAACCATTTGTTGGTCAATTAATTAACTTTTAACTTCTGGTGATCTTCTGATAATTTGCATTCAACTTGGCATCCCATTAGGGCTCCTGGATAATGCAAAAAGCAATTCCAGAATTGGATAACTGCCCTGGAAGCCAACCATGCAGTAAAATTTTGCAATGTAGATTACAGGTTCGAGCCAAGTCCATATATCAGGCCAGCCAAAATAATTTCCATTTAAAAAAAAAAAAACGTGCATAATTTTCATCTTTTACCACCAAATTTAGACAAGGATGTTTTTGTTTTAAACCAAGAAAAAAATCCAGTTCAGATAAACACTTATTTGAAGCCTATATCTTTAAGTGAATAGTGTTGGCATAAAAACAGACATAATATAACTGTCTTATAGAAAGAAAAAAGGGTTTAAATCGTTAAAATCTCTTGCAGGCTTTCAACTGTTTTCAGAAAATACCATAACAAAAGTAAGACAATAAGTCAAATTAATTAGATCTAAAATGTTATTGATCAAAACAAAATGGCGTTCATGCAGTTGGAAGTTCCTCGACTAATTTCAAATTTTAAGAAATTCCAGGTGACTTTTTTTAATATATTTTTACATGTAGTTGACTTCCTTAACGACTTCTTTGATAAAGACAAGCACATGTTTACAATGGTGTTCGTGACCCGCAATTTCCAAACGTCACAGATTGGCATGTATCCAGCAAAGAGGAACCCATAGTGTGTTTTTTTAAAAAAAATGCATCCCTCTCATGGCACCCATCTGCATATTTATTTTCTTTGCACTAATCCCTGTCACGACTTTTTCCGCCATTTTCGAGAGGTCTGCGCAAATTGCGTAAACATTGGGCCACAAGTATACAGTTTACTGCTTTAGGAAATGCGGAGGGTAGAAGCAAAAATGGCAGAAGTTGACGACAAGAAACCAAAACTAGAAAAGAAGGAACATTTGCTCCAAATTCCATTGCTAGGCCTGTTTGGAAAAAGAACAGGTGAAAGGCGATGATATATTAGCAGAAATACAAGCAAAAAAGCTGGAAAAAGTACACGCACTCGTAAAATAAACAAGTCCAAGTCGACAAAATCACCAAAACGAACACCTCACAGGTAAAAAAAAAACAGCTGGAGAAGGAGCAATTAACAGCATTACAATTACAAGACCATGGAGGTGATGGTTGATAAAATTACAACAATTATTTATGGATGGCAAAAATGCTTATGGCACTGTAGGTACATTCTATTATCTGGTACATACATCATTCCAGATCTCACTGGATCCCACAGAGGATAAACCTCAAGTCTTATTTTCAAGACAAAAGTTCCTTGAGACACTTTAAAAAATGTCTTATCTCAAGACTTCAAAAGTAAGATTAACACCCTTACCACAGCTGCTGAAATTGTTTAGCTTGAGACCGAGCTGCGGCTCAAGTCCTGTGATTTGTATGCAATTTGGTCTACTTGAGAGGCAGCTCAATCTCAAGCTGAACAATTTCAGCAACTGTGGTAAGGGTATTTTCAAAAATGTCTTAGCTGAAGAGTAAGACTAAGGCATCTTTAATAAGACATTTATCCCATAAGATATATAAGATATAGTTTTAAGACTACAACTCACCCCCACATCACAGTTGCTGAAATTGTTGAGATTGAGACCGAGCTGCGGCTCAAGTCCTGGGATTTGTATGCAATTTGGTCTACTTGAGAGGCAGCTCGATCTCAATCTGAACAATTTCAGCAACTGTGGTAAGAGTGTAAGTGTCATAAAATATTAACTACACTGTAGTACATTTGTTGTAATTGTTTCTTAAGACACTTTAAGACAAAGACATTTTTACTGGTAAGACCCCCACTGTGCTGGATCCCCAAGGAGATGCTTTTGTAAGTGCATGTACTGTATATTCAATTGAAGTTAGCCATAATGCTCATTTATCAACGCATATGGTTTCAACTGCTTCTGTAATATAGCAACAAACCCCTATATCCCATCCATCTTCAAAAGAGGCCATTTGCTCCTTCAACACTCAACCAACACATGCCGTTGGCCTAAAATCTTATTTTAAAATAATATTACACTCAATATTTACAATATCTAAAATGCACGGGGGATGCCAAAAAATGGTGCCACGTCATAACCTCCATCTACTTGGCTGCATTTCAGTAGAAAATAAATTTTACACAAAAACGAGGTATAGTTAACTCGATACTAACCAACATGCAGACGAATATGAAAATAAAAATTATAGAAAACCGTCGAGACTTATATGTTGTAAAAATACATTTTCTGATAAAAAAAATTGGGACTAACCCCAAAACCATTCGAATGGGGATTTGTTGACAAGCGTTTAGTTAAAAAATATGAACTACATGTATACTCATGTATATACATGGACTACTCTCGATATAATCATCCTCTCAGTATAACGAACGGTTTTAAGAATTGGTTTATCTGGAAAAATATTGAAATTACATGTATTTTTGGTATTCAAATAGAAGACAGAAGTTGGTAAAATAAAAACTGCTAAATGTCATAAAAAGCCAAGTAAGCCGAAAAAAAATGTGTTAAAACAGACCTCTCAGTGGTCTCAATGTGTATAACGACCGAATTCACCATCCCTTTGGCGTTCGTTATATCGAGAGTCGATTGTATAACGTGAAATTTGTTTTTGGCATTTGAATTTGGACCCATAAGCGTTACAGTTGAGCCAATGACAGGCACGAATTTGGACATTTTGCACATTGTGTCATAGGGGAAATTCCCACCATGGTGGTGGTCCCAACAATTCTAAAAGCAGTCATTTCGCTTTTTTTTTGTTGCAAGCCAGTAAACAACCGGCATAAAAAATTGACACGGGACGAAATTGGGCGACAAACGTGTACTTTAAAACATTTTTTTTTACAAAAAAAAAGAGGGAAAAAAAGGGGGACGAAACCAATAAAGAGGAATCCACCAGGTGTCGCCAAGATCGTGGAATGAAATATGGTTGGTAGAAATTCAGTGGCGCCAGCAGTCGAGTGCAGCCAGAATACGCCGTCAATCCACTTGTCAAATAAAACAACATTTTATAACTTTTCTTCGCTGACTACTTTTCCCTTCCCTCAAAAGTTGGTCCAAGGATCACCGAACTTTTGTCTATGTTTTAAAACAGGCTTTCCATGCATTCTAGCGACATCTATTCCAGAGAATCAAAACTTGATAGGGAAAAAAACACATCGTAACATTGTCCCATGTTCTGTTTACATAAAAGTTGCTAAAAACTAACATTTTAGCATTTTTCCAAATCGACATATATACATTGTTGATTGTCAGCTGTTTTTGAATTAAAAAAAAAAAACTTTCTTGACTATAAAATTAACACAAATTAAATTTACAATATGACTTAAGACTGTCTTGTCTTGCTGTTAAAATAACTAAATTATAATAACTAAAAAATGCTGTTTTCTAATAACTAATCGGGAGATTAAACAGTCTTAAGTTCAACACGAACGTAATTGACAGTTTTGAATTGCACTTGAGCCTGCCTGTCAAATAGTTCACGTTAACGTGTACGTGAAGAAGGCAGGCTTTGCGTACACGTAAAAGTGAACGCGAGACAGCTTAAATCTCCCTAATAATTGGAATGACGTTTCATTTGAACATTTCCCTGACCATCCTGCCGACTGGGAATTTGAAATCTGCCAATATAATATTTCCATTATGAATTCCCCTGACTTTTTTTTAGGGAACACTACAAAATGCATATTTACCCACATTAGGATACTTATAATTAACTTATGATATTTTTACAGAACCATCAATGGGTTTAGGTCCCAAACATCCGGCCCAAACCCCACCACAAATCAGGGTTATGAAACGGGGTGACCTATACCCCAGATGCGAACCCCCATGGACAACACCTATTACCCGATGACAAAATGCTGGATATATTGCCCCACCAAACCACAAAAGTAGTTTAAAGGACCCAAAGCCAGTAAAGAACTTCCGGCATGCTAGAAAAGAGGCTCTAAAAATGGGGTTTGAGAGAACATGGGGAGGGGGATAAGAAAAACAAACACATTGGTTGGGACCAAAAATAGCAATGGCGCTTCCAGCACCGACGGTGGCCATACTTGGTGACAATTCAAAGAGCCATTGCACAATTAGAAGACAAGAACCAATCGTCAGTCAGCCTTCTGTGGCAATGTTCAGAAAACGACATTCCGTGTCGTAAAGCTGAGAATGACACACGATTGTGTATGCTATAGTGTCACACTGGGAGGCGTTGGACTTTTGAAAAATGCCTCACGCAACAGCAGTCAACAAGCGTTAGTTTATAGGCTCAACAGCTGCTCAAAACTCTGGTTCTTGGAGACAGGCATTTTAGCAGACACAGAGGAGGGAAAAAAAATCACTTATGACCGAAAAACATTGGATTTTATTTTTTTGGTCATTTCTAATCAGGTGCTCGTAGGCCTTGTTTTGACTTTTTTTTTTGTACCATTACCCACACTACGTCAGCCCCACCCTAAAGATAACTAAACCATCATCGACTGTTTAACGATGACAACACGTGCACCTGAAGGCAAAACACATAAACACTTCTCTTCTCACCCATGTTGCGATGAGACAATGTGCGTTTTTACGACAACACCTACATTCTTACTGCTAATCAATAACCATAAAACATATATCGGAGCTGCATATTTGGGGGGTGGAGTGAGGTCCATCAGGGGTGAACCACATTTACATGACCATCCCCAGTAATAATTACCCTGACTTCCATCATCACGTGCGTGTCATTTTAATGATTAACAGCGAGGGAAGTGTTACAGATAAGTCCACACTTCTGGAATGGCTTGGGTGTCCTAGGACATTAGGTCACCTAACGTAAAACCGGATATGGTTCATGGCTCCAAACTTCAACCGTGTTGCTAAAACTATAGTTAATGTTTTGGATCAGGAATGTTAAGACTTTTGTGTCATTATGAAAACTGAGCAGACAACACCTTCTATTCAATTTCGCAATGTGTTACAAGAACAAAAATCACGATTTTACCTGCGAATAGCGATAACGATCAACCGTTGAAGTACAACTGTTTAGTTGTTATGTACATTATCAAACTTTCGCCAAGACAGTGTACTAGAATTTGTATAAAAGTCTCCACTTTTATTATTATTTAGTAAGGGTAAAAACAACGTAGAGCATAGATTAGCATTTCAAGGCCATGCTATGCTCCACACTGTTTTTACCCTAAGGCCTACTAGATAACCCTCTTTAAATGAATATTTCTATACACGTATTAAAATGCAAATATCCAGGAATTCATGGTATAATTTAAATGTATGGACATCACTTTAGCTCAACCTGCAGCCAATAGCTATTGGTTTGGTTCCAGTGGTTCGTGCTATTCACAGGTTTTGCTTATACAGTGTACTCTATAATCTATGTCAAATAACTATACAAGCCCTTCTTACCCTCCAACTCAGAATTGTTGGATTTGGTTCCAATTCAGTGGCTTAACGTTCAGAAAACAGCTGTTGCTAAAAAATCAACTTTCCAGTTTTTAAAAAAAACATACAAAAACATTAGTAACTTTAAAATGCATACACCATACTGCATACAAATCATTCTACTTGTATCAAAATAAAGGAAGCTTACCATTGCACTAACAAAAGTTGTCCATCTTACCATGAACAATAATTCTGGCAATAGCCATGCAGAAATCTTACAAAAATACAAGTTAAGATGTGATAAACGACCAAGACCCCCAAAGTAAATTTTCCAGTGAAGAGGCCAAAAAGAAAATGTTTCAAAAACTTCTCATTGAAGGACCCAAACATATTCCCCCAAAGTTTGTTTTTTGATGTTATCAACGTCTGTTGTCATTAATGATAATGGCAAAAAATGTTCCTCCAAACGTTGCAGAGTGATCGACCTAGCCAATTAGCATGAGAAAAATCCCAAGCCCGAGACATCGTCAACATGACAAGTTAAAAGTCAAGTATATTTTGAACAACATTCTTGAGATCTGCTAGAAAGCAAAAGATGGCAGAAGAAGAACAGGATTGGGGCAGCAGCAACAATACTCCTCGCGCCTACAATACAATGCTTTGTATCCTGCTTATCACTCCCTACCCCAAAATAATGGCGCTCTAATGTTGACCTCTTGACACTTGCATGACTCGTAGCTCTCAGTCATCCAAGCACTCCATCTTTTTCTTTTTTTTTTTAGGGGGCGTCTTTCATTGGAAACATCCATCGTTGCCTGCCTTCGTCCAACACTTAACTTATCGGCCATATTTGTTCCCCACTACAAGTACTTGTATATTTAGAAATAAGCCTATATAGAGGCATTTCTTCTGCTCCTTTGGATAAAGAACACTTCGTCAAACTTAAGATTGGTTGAAACCAACAAGATCTTCATCAAACTAAAGATTATCGTTTTAAACATTTTTTTTTTTTAAATAACTACTGTACCCCATCGAATTGCGTTCAACACTGTCCATAGACTCATTAGAGTGATTAAGCTGTTTTCGTTCAAGGCGAACGTAAACGACAGTTTCGAATTGCACATAGGCCTGGCATTAAAATAGTTTGCGTTCAACGTAAACGTGGGAAAATACATTAAAAATGACAGTGATGTCAGATAACTAGACCTGCGTTTACGTTGAACGCAAGACAGCTTAATCTCGTTATTAGAGGGATTGAGCACGCCTCCCATAAAGCCCCGTCAACTGATTTACCTTAACGAGAACGCATTGGAAAAACATACAGTGCTGTCAATGCGATTAGCATTAAGAGAGGCGTGCTCATCCCTCTATTAAGCAAGATCAGCAATAAGCCTACATGTACTAAAATCTTGGCTGAATTAATGAAAATTTGAGTTAAATTTACATAATGGTAGAAACCAACAATAGGGATGAAAACGAAATGCCTCAAATGAGCTTAATATGCATAATGTTAACGATTTAAGCGTCATACCCGCGCATGAGTCGTTAATGTTTCGGAAACGGAATCGTAAAGGTAAGTCATTTCTATCGTGCTCAACAACCTCCCTAATATATTCATCAAACTTAATTACGATTATCGTTTTAACCTTTTTTTTAAAAAAAAAAAATGTATCCAATCGAATTATGTCAAAAATCATCCAGACATCGTGCAAAATGATCAATTCCCACAACTTTTGCTGGAAATTTGAAGATAAATTTCCAAAAAGTTAGTCGACTTCCAACTCTCCAGGAGTTTGTAACAAGATATTTTGTGTGTGCAAATGTGCTCGTTTTCTCCAGAGGCCAGAGAAAGCCAACACCTTGAAATACGAATTCCAGGTTTTGTTGATTTTCAGAAATTATGACTTGAAATCGTGAGAACCTGAGAACCGTGTCACGTGTAAAAATATGGGTCAAACGCAGCATTTTATCAACGTCATGCAGGAGGCTGCATGGCAGCTCTCATTTCACGCATTGCTGCATTTGGAGCATTTTCATAAAATATCTGGAGAGAAATGAGTTTTGAAAATGTGTGATAGTAAAAAAAATCACAACATGAGCTAGACACATTGTAGTAAGCTCCATTTCCCCAAATTGTTTTGACACGAAGATGGCTTTTATTTCCCAATAAACACGGCATCCCGCCACACCCATTACAATTTGTTGCGATGATTTCTTTTATTACTTTATGAACATACAGTGATTCATGCCAGACCCACGCATAATATTATGCGTGGAGGTAAGAAATCGGATCATAATCATTTAGGTCGGCTATCAAATTGTCCCAGACATTAGGTGCATCCTCATCAATAGAGTACAAAAAAAATGGGCTTTTATATAAACGTGCCTGCGTGCAATTATTATAGATTAGAATCAATCTTTGTTAAGATTTCAGCGCATTTAGCTGGAAATTGCCGCTTACCAACCTGCCTAATTATTAGCTAGAACAGCAAGGATGATCATGGAATTTGATACTTTATATCTCATTTTTTTTTTTCTCCATGGCTGCAAGATCGAGGAACCGCAATGCTGACCTGTCATGACTTAATATGACGTTAGATTTTTGGATTTTTTTTTATTTTGGGGAGACTTGAAGAGGTTAAGGGCTCGAGAACATAAGGTTATCAAAATACGAGGAAACGACTTGGAAGAGTTACGTCATGTGAAGCAATAGCTTACAGAAACTAAAATGTCTTACAAGGATTTCTTTGCTTTAAGACAGTTCAAAAAGGAATAGCATGCATCTTCAAAGTAAGAAACGGGTTCAAAAAGCCATTATAATGGAGTAGTAACCGTTTATCTATACTGTACCTACATACATGTACGTGTATATAGAAGAAAAGTATGTGTATGCATATAATATGTATGTGGGTATGTGGCTGAACTTTATATCGCAAAAACTTTTGATCCACTCAACCGATTGCTACCAAATTTCCCATGAATACTTTCCACAGTCGAAGAAAAACATAAGGGGTTCGCCATCCCAAAATTTTACCCCTTCTTTCAACGTGTTACCTCTTTCATATGCACGCATTAATAGAAATAAGCTTTTCTAAGCGTTGCATTATGGGTACATCATCAGCCGATGCGGGCTCAATTGTTTTGTCGATTTGAAGTCGATGAGCTTTTTATTCCATCTAGGTTTCGATACAGCTCGTGACAAGATGTAATATTTTACAATGATATTTTACCAATTAAATACAACAACAAAAATATAGAGGGAGTTTTTGTACCAAAATTACTGAGTTTTCCTTTGTTTTTCTTTTTTTCTTACATTAATAATGGTTTAATATATAGGTATATTTATGAGATAAGATACATAAGAACGTGCAACCAACCCAAATTCTGATTATGCACCTTACACTATAACTACTTGGTATACATGGAATGAAATATCGTAAAGGTGTAAAATACCATTGTTGGCATTGTGAAATCGAGCAAATGCTCACGTTTAACATTTGATTAGTATGAAAGGCTTTCACTTTCATACATCGTAAGTTTTAATCCCAATGCACCTCCGGCCTTAATTACCGGTTTATGAAAACATGTCCCAGGTAAAAATTACGACAGGATTTATTAATGCCAGCCAACTCATAAATCCACAGGTGTAATAATTGAATCCCACAAAACGGCGCGGCAAACCGTGTTGCTCGTTGCTTTTAACAAATTTCACATTATTTAGAGATTAGGATTACAATGGCTGGACTGGGAAGCAAAAAAATCTTGCTTTGCAAACCCAACAACAAAGTTTTGTCTCGGATTAAGTCAAACACAAAACCCTGTTCATTTTTTTTTTTTTGCTTTCACTTTTCTTCCCAGTTCGCCAACCTAAATAATTCCCCGTGTGTGCTTTTTTTTTTTTTTTTCATTGTTAGCTCCCCAATCAAAAAGCCCCCTTTTGAAGGAATGCCTGTAATGAGGCCACAATTACGGCCCTGGCTGCTAAAATGATACCTCAGTTTGGCTCTACCCAAACATCGGACGAAACATAAACAAATAGCCTCTAACAATGACGGCTAAAAAGGGGAGAATCAACAGCCGTAATCATATATTTAAGGGGAAGCCTTCTACAAAGACAGGTGAGATTCACCTGAGTCAAATTTGCAACCTTTGTATATACAGGGTGACCTAACCGAACCAGCCATCCTCGGTCACGTTTTTTTTTTTGTCTTTTGACGAAATGACAATGTGATTTTGACGTCATTTAAGCTAATATTATAAACTACAGCGGAATTCGCTTATAACGATCTTCAAGGGGCCTAAGAAATCAGATGGTTACATCTCAACTTCGTTGTATCCGGATTAACGAAAAATAAAACTTATACATGTAATAACATTAATAAAGAGATAAAAGCTGCAGTGAGCGATTACGATACGTTTAATAAATGCGTCATCAACCGCAAACACGCACGCGTGGGTGCCATTGCCATTCGCTAATTAAAAGACAGTTTATGACGCGTAATCGTAAACGTATCGTAACCCATCGTGCAGCTTTATCTCGCTAATAATGTACACATAAATACAAGTTTAAAATCGATTTACATGTATTTATTAAATGTTTTGACTGAAATATAATCGTACATATTATTACTTAATTAAGCAGTTTGCATGAATGCAGATAAAGGAGAATAAAATTAAGGAGAAATTTCCAACTTTTTTTAATATAAAAAGTATAAATTTTGTACACTCTGTATACCAAACAAAAATCATTCAATAATAAAAGATAAATTTTAAAGTTTGTATTGTTTCATAGTTCATGTACATGCATGTTTTTCAAAATTTAAACAAATATCAGCAGTGCAATATATAAATGTAATTATTAAATTTGACTTTATACAAAAAAAAATATTTTTTTTTCTTTTTGAAAGTTAATGTTCCATGGGCCAATGAATGTTCCGGAATATCGCTTTAACCGACATCGTTATAAGCTAATTCCACTCTACATACAACCATGTAACTGTGTTGAGTGGATGAAATCTACACAAGCTAAATGCCCTTAATCATATCATAACGGCGCTTCATTGAAACGCCATTCAAAAAAATGTTTTAATCCTCTTTAAAATATGGCCAGGTCACGCATTTCGTCCGTGTAAGACATTATTTCGTATCGTCTATTCATTTGGGCTGATTATCTGAAAGCCTTTTCTTTGATTCTTGCACATTTATCACAACGAGCACCAAGTCCAGTTCTTTGAAGAAAGACTTAAGCATGCAGAGCCTTTTTACCTATTCCTCCACAAAAATCTGGGCATGTTATTCGGTGTTTCTTTCATTTCTCACATATAAGCCTTTCATGTCGTGCTATAGCACTTCAAAGGGGAAAAAAAACCGATGCAACAAGTGCAGTGCACTAAGCCGAGGCATGAATGAAGCTCATCAAAAACTTATAATCAGGAGGCTCGATGGCCAGCTATTTACTCGTCACATTAACGTGGAAATAAGTACACGCTACACGTATTTATTTGCAACAACAACAAAAAATCACAACCAAACCGATTTCGGAAAGCACCGCAAAGTCGAGAATGCTCCAGAGCAGGCATAATCTATAGTTTTGCCAGCAACGCCTCAATTTGCACAATAAGGTTGCTAAAGATGACTTGCTAACAATGTAGAAAGTGTAGTTGAAAAAAAAAGAACTATAGTTTGCAATGTCCAATGAAAAAGTGATGGCATATATCTAAGTAAGCACGTATCTAAGTAAGACATTCTATTAAAGGTCTATGAGATCTCTGCAGCTGAAGCGCCATCATAACGGACGCCATCTTTGAAACCACTTTGCAACTTAGCCCCAGGCCACACTATAGTCTGGAAACGCGCGTTTGGCTAGCCTCAAAAAGGGCATCGAATTTAATTTTAAATTCTAGAATTACAAATTTTTTAATTTTAATAAAAACTAGCATTTTTATTTTTTAATTAAAAGCCTTGTTTGAGGCTAACCAAAACGCGCGTTTCCAGCCTAGTGTGGCCTGGGGCTTAATGTCCTTTTCATGCTTTTGCATCAAATCAACTACATTATTATACTTGCCAACTTCTGGTGCTTGTGATATTTGAAATTCTACAACAGCTATCCAAAAATCCAAGATTCCAGAAAAATCTGTCCGAATTGAATAAGATAGTGTACGGTCCGCCATCTATTGACCAACTCTGTTATTTCGTCTAGTTAAAGCCGAGAGAGATCATTTCATCCTGCCCATGGGATAAGGATGACAATGCAACATTCCTAATTTGACAGTTGGGTCCTGGGGCCATTACGATATGAAGGAGTGCTGAGTTTGGGGTGGAAGAAACAACAAAAGGGGGTGGCGAAGGTGGATTCTGGGAGTTAAAAAGAGTAGAACGAGGCGAAGTGATTTCCCTATCCCTCCATCACCTTTTTCCACTTTTTTTTTATTTCACCCAAATTCTCTCTGGGCAACAATCGACCTTGGACTATGTGCTCTGTGTAAAGAAACAAAAGATGGGTGAGTCTTCTCACCTTTCAGTTATTCAAAGGGAGGTCCCAAAAGTTGCGACCAACTGATTGACGGGCTTCAAATATACTCGCTTGCAAGTTTTACATTTGAACATTTGTCTGCAAACTTTGAGTATATTCTCTTATTAGACTTCTTTGGTCCCATTGCTTGTTTCTCATTAGCATGTTCTACTGTAACGTGCCTATGCAGAATTTTATAGCTGGGGCAATGGGCCTTTTGATATCATCACATACAGGGTGTCTCAAGCTGATCAATAGTTCTGAATCGTGATCAGTCATGCAGAATAGACTTCAATTCAATTCCTTACCCTGCAGTCAGCATGTATATTATGCCATGTGGCAGGGGGCAAAGTGCCAGATTTTGTTAAGGTGAACTTTATACGGACTTTTTGATGTATCTCCATCATATACAGTAACCTTCCTAAAAGCATCGTGTGTAAAAGTGCATCCTCTTGAAAAGCATAAAATGTGCCGCTTTCGCCTTGAGACACATGTATAAAATAACCAGTCTGAAAACATAACCTGTCCAAAAGCATATTTTTCACTTGTCCCAAATGTACGCTTTTAGACAGGTTCTACTTTACAGGGTGTCTCAAATTGACCAATAGTTTTGATTCGTGACCAGTCAGAATGGGCCTTTTGATACACCTTTGTCCATCACATACAGGGTGTCTCAAGCTAAACAATAATTCTGAATCTTGCCCAGTCAGAATGGGTTTTTTGATGCAACTTCATCACATACAGGGTGTCTCAAGCTGAACAAGTCCTGAATATTGGCCAAACAGAATGGGCTTATTGATTCACCTTTGTCCTTCACATACAGGGTGTCTCAAGCTGATCAATAGTACTTAATCGTGACCAGTCAGATTGAGCCTTTATATGCACCTTGATCTCATACAGGATGTCTCAAGCTGACCAGTAGTTTTCAATCGTGACCAGTCAAAATTGGGTCTTCATATGCAACTTTATCACATACAGGGTGTCTCAAGCTGAACAATAGTCCTGAATATTGACCAAACAGAATGCGCCTTTTGATTCACCTTTGTCCATCACAAACAGGGTGTCTCAAGCTAACCAATAGTTCTGAATCTTGCCCAGTCAGAATGGGTTTTTTGATGCACCTTCATCTCATACAGGGTGTCTCAAACTGAACAACAGTCCTGACTATTGACCAAACAGAATGAGTCTTTTGATTTACTTTTATCACAAACAGGTTGTCTCAAGCTGACCGATACTTCTGAATCACACCCAAGCAGAATTTTACACCGGAGGGGGGGTGAAGTTGACAATGGGTCTTTTCGATACAACCCCGTCCCATACAGGGTGTCCCGAGCCAAATGTTGAAAAGGTCAAACGAGATCAGTCTCCACCATGATTCCCAACGGCAAGTAGCGCCACCTAGCACAACCATTTCCCTCCAAACCTCCTTTTTGGCCCTGATCCAATCCATCAGTTCTCAATAGGGGCGAGTAATCTATTAGGCTTTAATCAGGTTCAAGCGCTTCATCTCGTGGATCATGCATCGAATTAGATGATGACAGCCTGCGATCATAATTTCAAACATGTAATTTGGCAGCCATAAAAAAAAAAAAACATCGGGGCGATTGCATTAAAGCCGTTTTCACGAAGCAGACCTTTCTGAACCCACCCTGACACGCCTAAGGCCAGAAGCACCTTTTTTGTGTGCCACCAAAGGAGAAGAGGGGGGTGGGAGATCTCCCCCTTCTTTTTTTGCCCCTGCTCATGGACGAGACAGGTTCTACTTTGGGATTTTCAATGTTTGCATAAAAAAGCCAAAGTTTCCTCCTACTAAATACTGCTTGTTGGATGCGTGTTCCAGCGTAAATCGTCCACCCCTTTCATTCCCTCCGCGTACCTTCTCAAAATAAAAAAAATGTATATAAAAGCATAAAAAGGAGGTGGTAGGTACAAGGGGACGTGAGGGGGGAACACCTGTGGATCCGCGTTATTTCACTTAAGAATCTGTAAAAAAAATTAAAAAAAAACTAGATCCATTTGGGCGTTTCCAACAATGGTCCCTGTCAATCGACTTGACACGTTTTGGTTCACGACCAAACAGCTATCGAAGACAAAAAAAAAATTGCCATTCTAATTAGCCTTAATTAAGGATTCAACATCCTCTGGTGGCGTATGAGCCTTTAGCATTGCAACATGGCAGCCGCCATCTTGGAAATGCTATGCTAAACCGCCCTTTTTCAAAAACGCTGTATTTCAATGCTAGTAGTAGTATTTTTTATAAAGGTGTAAATTTCCAAAATACTTATTTTTTGTAAAGAAACACTAAAAAAATACATGTATATTTATGTTATATATATATATATATATATATATATATATATTTATGGTATGACCAACATCAAAATACTTATTTTTTGTAAAGAAACACTAAAAAAATACATGTATATTTATGTTTGATACGAGTGGTATGACCAACATACATGTACATGCAGTATATTCAGTGTTCATTAATTTGGAAACAAAAGCAAGGATTTCAAGACTCTTTAGATTCGCAAGAACCCTGTTGCTTACGAACACTGAGGAATCACCATATACAGTAGTACCTGTCTAAAAGCATCCTGTGTAAAAGAATATCCTCCCTACATTTAGAGAGGATGTGCCAGTCCGAACTTGGCCTCTATATAGTGACCACCTGAATACAGCGAATTTAGTCATTTTTTGAGCTGGTTACCGTTAGCAGGTTTCACTGTACAGTACTTACATTATATAACTTATAATTGAAACCTCATTCCAGTGATTATTCCAGTGATCATTCCAGTGATGGAATTTTGGGAGAAATTTCACCAAATACAGTGTAGAACGAAATCCCTACAAAATGGTACATTTTGCATACAAGTTACCTTAGCAGTACATTGTAATCCCAAAAACCTCATTCCAGTGGAAAAAGGACAACCCTTTATAACCTTTATAAAAAAATACCTATAATCTGTTCTCTAAATATATACCATACATGCAGTCCTTTAAAAGCGTAACCCCTAAAGCCATGGAATGGACAAGGTCCACGTTACGTACAGCGCCCCCTTGTGTTAGTAAATTGCAATTTTCCTAGGGGATAGAAACACGATTTGAACACAGAAAATATTTACAGTATAATGAAGAAACCATCTTCATTGCTTGATACTGCTGCGACCTCCTCTCCCCTACAAGTTTTTAATTTTTATTTGACACTTCGTGGTGCCACCCACCCGCGCATGCGCTGTTTTATATCGCGGACCTAGTCCATTACCCATCCACGGTTCCACCTTAAGGTAAGACCGACGCTGGCTCCATCTAGTAACGTTTTTATAAAACATCGCCACACATTCAAAATTCAACTTTTCCATAATAATCCCATTCGTAAAATCATGCTAGCGGCAATAGCCAGATTCCAAGCACTAATCAAGCATTTCTTTTGGAGCCATTGAAACGAATTAATTATCGGGGGTTGAAGGGGGGGGGGGGATAAAGGGTGATTTTAGTTAGCCCGTTGCACTAACCTCCAGGCCAGACAGACGACCGTCATTACGCGAAACAATGAACCCTGGTGTAATCCGAACACTCCTTTTTTTTGGTAGTGGATTCCATTATTTATTTTTCCAATGAAATTGGACAAACATAAAGGAGGCATGCAGGAAAAAAAAAAAATATGAAAAAGCCCTCGTGTTTGAAACCCGATATTTGTGGGGGGAAGGACACGGGTTCCAAACCCCAATTGCCCACTGGAAACCAAGGTCGTAAATCAGATTGGCGTTAATTTGCAAATATGCAAATGGGGAATCCATCAGCAACGTAGGCAATTACGTCCATATAGATCCGTGAATGGGTGCGTCTCTTCCATCAGTGGGAAAAAGGAGGGGGGGGGGAGGGTTGCGAACCCGGTTTCGTGTTGAGATAAGGAACAAGTTGTTGTTAATGAACTACGGGGTCATTCACAGAATGCACTTAAGGCGCATTCCCTCCCGTGGCAAGCTACATGTATATAATTGCCAACAATACTATCGGGACTAATTTGTATACAGGTGCATTTCGGAACTCATCACCCCCATCGCATATATATGAATATGTATTGGCTTTTGAAACCGTTTAAGATTTTTGTCAGCTAAGGTCGTTATGGGGTATCGGTTTCAGGATTTAACGGTCCGCTGAACCGTGGCTGCTAATTTCAGCTTTGATCCGGACAAGTTAAGAGGCACCTACGAATGACTGAACCGTTAAATGATACGCGACTTAATGTAGGTAAATGAATGTTTTATTCAACACAATGGAATGGCTTCTGTCGCGAATTCTATATCGAAATAATGATTTCCATGTGTCGTCATTTCAGCGGAGTAATACTTAACCTCGTGCTCGTGGCTGAAATTCAGAAGCTGAATGTCCAGTCATGGCGCCTCGTTTACATCACGTGTTCAGTGGTCATATACATAATACACTAGTATAACGGCGCTTCATTTATAAATGCTATCTCGGACAACTATTTTACATATGCCTTTCATGTGACGTCATTTCAGCTGATCCTTAAGCACGCGGCCGAAATTTAGAAGCTGAATGCCCCAGTCATTTAGCAACGGCGCTTCATTAACATCACGTGTTCAGTGGTCATATACAGTATTGTATAACGTCGCTATACATTGAAATGCCTACATCAGGTAGTATTCAGGATATCCTTCTTAAATTTGGCGAGGTCGTGCAGTTTATCGGTTATCCACCTGAAATTACCACGAATTTATCTGGCTTTTATTTCGTCTTTCACAAAATAGAATTCGTGACCGAAGCTAAAAAACGTTTTTACTTTGTAACTAGAGAAATTGTATACCACCCATTCTTTCCACACTGTCACTCAAACACTAAATGCCCTGGCACTACACAAGGACCACATCGAAAAATGAGCATCGGTCATATGCTGCACATCAATAAATAATTCGTATACGATCTCCTTCATCGGATATTTGCATATAAACTGAATAAACCGCAAATGGCATTGGTGTGATGGGCTAATTGCATCTATACAAATGAAAGTAAACCCTCACGGGAGTTTGTTTTTTGTATAAAATGTACATTTGTAGAGCGGTGCAGAGACAAACCACAGTGTATACCTCGAGCGAAATTTGCAGCATGACCTCCGTTCAAATGCAAATTTGGCACGTGCTGGATGGTGATTTAGCCATTTCCCATAGATGATAAAGGGGCAAAAGGGAAACTTATGCTTCTGTTAGGCAAACAAAATGGATAACCGCAGTTGCAATAATACAGCTAACCCTGGTCAGGTTTCATCTTTTGTCATAGACGAAATCAAAATCAGACACATTTCTGCTAGGACAGAAAGTCTTGCCAAGTGGACAAAATCCTTGGCTTGGCCACATTTAAAAACGATAAACAAATTTCTGCATTATACCAGAAACAAAAGTGAGTGCATCCTGAATGGCATTTCAATGAAGCGCCGTAACGATGTGACCACTGAACACGTGATGCAAATATAAAGCGCCTTATTTCTGGGGACATTCGGGTTCTAATGTTCAGCCTCTTCAAGACACATTTTCGTCTAAGACAAAATGGAAATCATGACAGTCATTGACTGAGGCTATAATGGAATGAGATTTGCGTTGTTGCTTCATTTAAAATAGTTAAAAGTTGTATATAATGTAGATACGCTTCCATCGTACTGTTTTTTTATGTCCATCTAAATAAAGATTATTTCTAAATTGGCTCGTTTTGTTGGTTAATGTCGTAAACACGCTTGAGTTAGTGTGGCCATTGGAAAGAGAGCTATACATTTGTATTTGGAAAGCAACATCTTCCAAGAATTTTGGGGATGGAAATTATTCTCGCAAGTTATTTGCATAAATTGGCAGCACTGGCACGCCCCTGGTGCAACGGCGAATTAACCCGATTTGTTCGCATGCACCGTGGACGTTTATCAAGAGTCGCTTTAATGCGACCAAAACCCTTTCGTGTTTAACCGTAATTAAACATCTTAAGCCTAAAAGCTCGACGAAATCCCTGACGCATGCAGAGCGCATTTTAACGTCGTCAGGCTCAGATACGGCTTAAAAGTATACAGGGATCCCCGTATTCATTCAAGCTTAATGGCGAGATATACATGTACAGTACATGTAGGTGCACGATAGATTACGATACCTTTACGATTACGCGTCATAAACCTGTCATAAACTGTCTTTTAGCGAATGGCGATGCGTCTTTCAGCACCCGCGCATGCGTGTTCGCGGTTGATGACGCGTAATCGTAAAGGTAAGACCAATCGACCTTGCAGCTATATCTCGCTATTAACATTAGCCCCGGTCACGTTTTCCATTTTGTCGTAGACGAAAATAAAATAGGATAAATCGTGCGAGTGACGGATCATTTCATGGATATCTATCTTCAAACCTGTGTCTGTATTTTAAAAAAGCTGAAATTTGGAAGTCGAATGCCCCCAGTCATATATATCGCAACGGCGCTTCATTTGTAACCACGTGTTCAGTGGTCAAATTGTAACGGCGCTTCGTTTAAATGCTATTTAGGATGCATTAGCTTCACTTTTATTTCTGGTAATTTTAATAAAAAGATCTGCTACAAAAATATTTACAAAAGACTGGTGTCCCAAAACTTATCACGTCATCTGCCTTTTCACCTTCTTTTGAAATTTGTCAAGGTCACGCAATTCATCCCCATGACCAAGATTTTCGAATTTAATTCGTCCAAGACCATCAGCAAATTAGCACTATAGATGTTACAAAAAAACACATTTACAAGTAGCCTGGGGTTCCAAAACTTGACACGTTGTAACCTAAAGGGTTAGGGAGCGTGCATAAATTACGTAACCAACTAGGGGGGAGGGGGGGGTATAGAGTTTGGTTACACATGCTTACATGGGGGGAGGGGGGGTATGATGGCTGGTTACCGTTTGCAGCTTTCAAGAATATCCCGGTTATCCCCCTATTTAAAGTTTTCTCCCCCTATATTTAAGACAACCAGTGTACGTCTTTCATATGCTATGGTGCTGTATATGTATATGTGCCTGTGGTAGCACATACTGGTCAAGCTATTCCTGGAAACTTGCTGGACATGCATTTACCCTAGTAGTTGACCTACTAGGGCTAAATTCATTTAACATTAATGTGTGAAATTTTCCCCCTCTATACAACATCTGGGGGCTTGTTTGGATGTTAAAAATGAAAAGTAGAAAAATTGTAAAATCAAGAAGATATAAGCATTTCAAAATGGAAGATTTTATGAATTTTCTCCTATTTTATAGAATGTTTTTTTTTCCATTTTAGAGTGTTTCTATTGAATTACAAATTGAATTGATATTTTTTTAAACATTTTTTTCGTTTTTTGTCTTATGGTTGCATACCAGACTAAGCCTTTTTTCTAAATTATTTTTGATTTATTTTTGGAAGAACAAATGGAATGAACGAGGAGATAGCATAAATATTCTATTATTTGTTTAAATTTTTTTATTTATGTACATTATATGCCATTATATTCCATTTCATGGAAATATGTCTGTAAAGTTTACCAGACCCTCTACAATTGTAAACTTTATAAACATACATGTATTTCCATGAAATGGAGTATACATACTGTATACATAAACAAAAAAATTAAACAAATAATAAAACATTTATGCTAGGTCCTCGTACATTCCATTTGTTCTTCCAAAATTAAATTAAAAAAAAATTTAGAAAAAAGGTCTGGTATGCAACCTAAGGCAAAAAAACGAAAAAATGTTTAAAAAATTGTATTTTTTGTCTCATTTTTCACAAAAGGAGGGGAGGTCATTTTCAAAATGGTTACGTAATATTTAGGAGGAGGGGGGGGGGTTGGGCTGTTGGTTACATGGGGGGAGGGGGGTCAAAATCGAAAAAAAGTGGGTTACGTAATTTATGTACGTTCCCGATGCATGTACATTATATAATGTACATGCATCTCATTAAAAACATAAACATGCACTCATAACAACGACAAAGCTGGCTGTTTCATTTTTTTTAAAAGTACATTATTGAAAACATATTGTTTACTTGGTTTTTGTTAGCAGTTCTTTTGGATGGGTCTCAGACTGAATATTACCTTAGAAAAAAATTCTGCATGCTCCCATCCGCAAGAATAAATTATTGCGCATGAAAAAATCTGCACACAATTAACATCTTGACGTCTTCTATTCATCAAATTATGACTTTATTTAGTCTGCAAGAAAAGGAAACATTTCCAATTTCGTTAAACTCAAAATACATTAAGTTTTGCAGATATCTTGCTTTCATTCTTAACAGCACATTTTTTTTAAAGAATTTTCATCCCTATATATGTAGGAATTACCGAAATTATGAAGTAGTATCAATGGGTTAATTTTTACAATTTATAAAACTTTCCAATGTATCACAAAATTAGATAACCAACACAATATTTGTGACCTTAGAGATGCAAATGAACACTCAATTGTACATTATGTTATCCATGCTCAAGTTTTATGTTTTGTTTTATAAAACATTTTATAAAAATGTCCCTTCAGTAGAATTTATGATGACAGATATTCACTACTTTCACTACTTTCGTAGAAAAATGTCAATTCATTTTTCTTTTTTTGCAACTGTTAAAACAAAATTTACAACCTCGAAACCACGTTCAACTTGTCAACATTTTTAAAGAATCTCGAGGTTTTGCAATTAAACATAAATTCACCATATCAACATAAGATGTACAAATTTGCAATGCTAAACGACTCTTTCTTCTATTCCCACTTCACATTCGACATCATGTATGATAAATTCAGACGCTGTTTCGTGATTTCTGGAATCGGATGTGTCTTTTTTCGCAATCAGAGACTCTCCAACAGCCTTCACAACTTGAAAGTCGCCTAAGGCTTGTTGGGAACTGCTGCAATTGTCCATTGTAATTACGATTTCAGGCTGGGCTGGAGATTCTCCAAGCTCGATAGTTTGAGAGCTGGCGGTCAAGCAAGCAAATGTGGTTTTATGAATGCGCTTTATGTGCATCTGTAGATTGTCTCGCCTATGGCAACTGTGTGTGCACAGTGGGCAGCTGAAGGGCTTCTCATTATTTTCGTGCCTAGCAAGATGACTTTTCAGCTTGCGGTTGTCCGCATACGCAGCGTCGCACATGGTGCACTTGTAGGGTTTGAGTCCAGGCGTGTGGGTCTGCTTGTGTCGCTCCAACCCGCTCTTCGTCTGGCTTGTCTTACCACACCGGTCGCATACATAATTCCTGATGTTTAAATGTTTGATTTTCATGTGTTTTTCCACTTCAAATCTAATATGCGACGAGTATGGGCACTGTTCGCATTTGTAGGCCTTGTCCAGCTGATGTTTCCTACTGAAATGCGCCTTCAGCTGGTATTCGGCCATGCATGTATAACTGCATTCGTTGCACGCAAATGCTGCCACGAGAGGGTTTCCCGTGGCATCCATTTTGTGTTTCACTGCCAAGTGCTGCACCCAGTTGATTTTGGAAGGCGTCCGAAACTCGCAGTGGGCACACTGATGCAACTGCTCAGGGCTGCCATGAGTACGTAAGTGACAGCGAAAGCTTCGCTTGTTCCTGAACGTCTTGGCACATTCCTGGCACAAGAATCTCTCGACTGAGGGATTGTGCTTCGCAATGTGACTGCCGTACGTCTCCTTGTCCTTCGTCCTGTAGTCGCAATCTGGGCAGTTGAGATAGGGCTGCCGCATACGCCACAGCCTCTTCTTTTCCGCTTGGTACTTACTCGACCTCGACTTCTTTTCCGTTTCCTGGTTCCTCGGCTTCTCGGGTTTGTCCTTTAGGACCTTTACGGCGGAAGTCCAGCGTTTCGACTTTCTACGACGTGGTGTTTCTTCGAAATCTGGATCGACGTTACAAATTATGCTTTCTCCATGTTCTACCGACACATTCTCACCACTGTCTTCACTTGGATCTTGGCCTCCCAGTCTTGAATCAGCATTGTCTTCGACAAATGAAGGTACGTGTCGTTTCTTCTGCCTAGTTCGTCGTGGGCTGCTACGACCTTCGTCCAAGCTTCGAACATCCTGCCTTATACTGTGATCCTGCAGTTCAGCGGATATACGTTTGCGCCTGGTGGAAATTGTCCGTTTCACAGACATTCTGACACTCGCTGCATTAAATTTCACCAAGATCTCTTTATTGTAAATTAAAATATCGTTTAAAGTGGCCGAAAAAACAAAAACAAAATACTCTCTAAATTTATGCAGTTCAAAGACAAGAAATCAAAGTAAAACCATAGATGTAAGTTTCTAATCTATGGCAAAACTGTAATGTAATCAAAAAATATTATATTGCTAATTGCACGTGTGCCTAGTACATCAAACGGTCTAATGGGTATCAAAAGGTCAGTCTGTGGCAGTAAAAATTAAAAAAATGGCTAAAAACTCTGATAAAAATAACCATATGATTCCCTAGATGATAATTTACTTATTGCGAAATCATTCCTATTTTTATTTATTATACAAAATCATGATAGGAATTTATATCGGCTGCCATACACTATCGGTAACATTGTAAAATGTCCCCGGCAAATTTAAACCATTGAAGTTGATTTTAAAACAAACTTAATAAAAGAGCTTGTCACCATTTTCATGCAATCATAATGTTACTCGTTTATTCTTGTCTATTTGCTAAAATGTTTTCTTACCAAGATGCCCACTTCTTGCCGTCGTCATCGTAATCTTGAAAATCGCATCAAGCCTCCTGGAAAATTTGTTAAACTATTAATTGATTTTAATAGTTAATATGTCCATTTCTTAGTTTCAAGCTGGATTTTATTTAAATTTATGCATTTAAACCAACCTGAATTTACCCTGAAATAGTTTTATAAATTCCCAATACCCCTTTGCCTTAAAAAATTGAATAAGTGAGAAAAAATGACCTAAGAATGTTTAAAAATTATCCTTAAAATTTTCTGGTAAAGTATGTGTAATTCTTCAAAATTTTTTAAGGTGACCATCCTTTCCTATGGAAAAAAATATGGTATTTTTAAGATGACGCGCAGAATCATAACTGTTTTTTAGTTTTGAATTGCATTACTGCATAAATTGAAATCAAAACGCAATTTTTAAAATGGTTCAATGACAATATATTTAATAAAGCAATCTTGTGTGGGCAGAAGCATAATGTACATGAGTGAAAGGATCAACAGAAATATCCGTGACGCATTTTTGTGCATTCACATTTGGAATATTTAGAACTTTGTTTTTTAAAAACAAGAAATCTTCACAAAGTTTAAACTATCAGTAAAAATTTAACTCGTTTTAAAAGACAATGTATTTACAAAACGTAACAAATGGAAAAAAAAACGTGAATTGACTCATCTATTTGCACTTAACCAGATAAAGGTCGGAGATCGACCTTCACTTTCTCTGCTAGACTTAGCATTCCGATAGTGGGGTAAAAGCCACCTTTTGGTATGCACACTTCCTTTCGTCCAATAGTCTTTCCATTGCGTGTAAAAAAGACCTAAATGTAAAAATAAGTCAATTATAAATTTGAACTTCTCCAATACGTTATTCTTAAAATTTACCTGAACTTTGCCTCCACTTTCAATTTGATTACAATTGTTCCACCATAGATCATCCTCAGACTCGCTTTGGGATCCAGCCTCATATTCGTCCCGATTCAATTCATCGTTGCCACAATTAGGCGATGAAAACGAAAGATCCTGAGAACCGTCACTATCGCAGTTGTAAGAGTAATCGAGAGGGAAAATTATTCCACATCCCATTATATCGCCTTTATGACACCGCGGACCAAACGCATCCCCAACACCACTCCCGTTGAAAATTTTACCATCATCTGCCAAAAAAAATCATGTTTGAAAGAAACAAACTGGTGACTAGTACGTCGATTTTGACGTTATGACTGAGATATTCACTGAATAATAATAAATTTAATAAGTGGTTACACTTATTAAAGTTATTTTTGGCAATTATTGTCTAACCTGCATGGTATGCAATTGATCCTTTATTCCACCCTGGATGCCGATGTTTAGGATAATTCTAAAATATTCAATTAATGTATTTGTAGAGGCTTTAACAGAAACAAAATAAGAGGGAATCTAATATACATGAATGCTTGTCAAAGATATGCGTACTTTTCTAGCAAGACCAATTGCGATAAAGCAGTTTTCTCCAGGATCGAGAATTTCAATTTCAAAATAGTGGGATGTAGTGTTGAGGGGCCAACGAGCTTGTGCTAGCCCAACATCAACTATACTTTTTCCAAGGCCTGTGTATTCTAAAATCTGTATTGCAACGATCAGCAAAAAGTAAGAAAAACTTATTTATCAATCATTGAAAAACAAAAATGTCAAGATATGTTGCAACAAACCTGATTTAAGGTGTATTGAGGGAATCTGAACTGCATGTTTTGCTATGGGGAAATTTTAAAACCTACTTTTAGAAAAACTACTTGTTTTTATTTTTATAAAGAATTTTTATAAAAAATAAAAATTGATAAAAATGCAGTATTTTTGTAGCTACTGCATGATTAAAATTTCATAAATTTCTCATTTTAGTGATTTATAGGGAATTTTTAAAAAATTAAAAACTAAAATACTTACCATTTTTTTTTTGGAATACACACCGTGCGAGTACTTGCTGCCACCTAGTGGCGTATTTTAGTTTTTAAGTTTTTAAAAATTCCCTATAAAAGGGAAAATTATGAAATTTTGATCATGCACTAGCTACAAAAATACTGCATTTTTTCAATTTTTATTTTTGTATTATAACAAGTAGTTTTTTTAAAAGTAGGTTTTAAAATTTTCCCATAGCAAAACATGCAGTTCAGATCCCCCTTAACTGAAAGACATTTTGCCAAAATTATACAAATATCGAAATCTGTTTTAATAACCACAATTTGCAAAACTGACTTTTGAGTATCAAAACAATATAGGCAAAAGCATTGTAGAAATTGTTTTATCTGCAAAATAATTCAACGGCATTTGACGTCCTGTCTTTTAATTTATACCAATAAAATTTAAAATAGCTAACTTGTCCATTGAGCCTAATATCATGAAGGCGACACCAATCTTCTTCGTGCCCATCTATAGACATTTGCGTCTCTTCTTCATTCGAAACCCACTTCACATTCAACAATAATTTGACCTCCTCCCCCGCTGATGTCATTCCAATTGCAGGATGCAATCCGTCCAAATTCCATTTAAACAATGTTGTGTTAATCTAAAAGAAAGCAGATACATGGACTCCATAGCTACAACAAGCCAAACGGTATAATGTGAATTGCGCGCATAAACACTTACTTCAGTACCATTTTTTGTAAAAAATACAGCAACTAGTGGTTCCCTAGATTCGAGCGAAGAGACCTGAACAAAACGAGCCCCGCACCCAATTCGGTCGCCTATTTCACCTTTAGATAGAAATGTGGATCCTTTACTCCGGCCTTTGTACAACCTAAGATAATTAAATTATTATTAAAACTACAGCAAACAGAGCATATAAAACCATGAACGATTTTTTTGCAGGTGGACAAAAAGGATAGACTCACTTCCCATCTTCTAAATGGTAAGCTAATGAATCTGCGAGGCAGCCTGGATGCTTGTCCAATGGGTAACGAGGAGGCACCAAACCAATAGCAATGCCACATGACACTCCTGTATCAAGGATTTCAATTTCGAAATAGTTGTGATCAGGGGTCAGCGGTTGTGCGGCAATATAGACTCCGATACCATCGCCATTTTCCGAAATGTAACTAAAAGGAGCAGTAAAAATGATGCCAACATTTTCGTAAACTTCGTGTATTAGCACCTGGGTTAAGGAATACTACCTCAGGAGATCGCCATCCACACCAATTCTTTCAAAACGAGGCTTCATTTCTAAGTTCGCAGCTTCTTTCTGTTTCCACATTTTCAGCCAACTGAATGATGCCGATGGTAAATTTTCCGTAATCAAACCATCCATACGATCAAAGGAACCAAAAAGCTGTTATAATGGGCAATAGATTAGCTACAATTTCGTCTACGAATTGATGCAAAAAAGCTATTCTTAACCGTTGCGGGACGGTACCTTTTTCACAAGATAAAAAAGATGGGGACTCATACAACTAAGCATGTGCTATTAAAAGTGTGAGTGGCAATAAGTATTTAGCTAGAAAGAGACAGAGAAAAGTGTTAGTATAGGCTACCTGAAGTCTACATCATATGCAGTATGATTTGTTGAATTGGGCAGTACTTAAAAAATAAAAGTGTTGCATAAATTAAACTAATAAAAACTGGTGATTTATGAATGAAACAATAAGTGTAACCATTTCACATTTAGTAAAATCTAGCACATTGGCAAAATATATTGCTGCAGATTTTTCATACTTTTTCTGGAATACTTCTGCATACTTCCACTAAGTATGCTAAATGGAAATAAAGTTCGAAAAGTAAAGGTACACAATCTTCCAGAGGATCCAACATGTGACTATAACAGCCATTTTAATCAGTAAAGGTATATGTAATTTAAATCATCACTGAATTGTACATATTGCATACATGTAGGCTATATTCTGTCCAGTCGAAGGTTATGATATGAGTAAAGTAATAGATTATAAAAGAGTATTAGATCTCAACACAAAATGACAACACCTAATTAGAACCATGCTGTGTTTGTTTGTTAGTTTAAACTATTTAGAGAGAGAGAGCTAGCATATTTTGCATCCACAATGACCACAAACCACATGCTCGCCTGAATATATCTACCGTCATCACTATCAGATCTATTATTTGAAAACTGTTTTAAATGGTGCGTACGTGAGACACCAATGGGCATTCGACTCATGCCTTATGATGATGATGATGATGATGATGATGATGATGATAATGATAACGGATGCACGAATAGTAAAGAATCAGTAGAGGGAGGAGTACAGTCATCTCCAATTATTATTTGAGTATCTCCACTCATCTCAAAGAACAACCACATTAAAATCTCGCCCATTGATCTCGACCGGGGAAGAACATTAAACATCATTATCAAATGGCAAGAGTGCATGCAACCATCTCAATCATTGATGTTGGCATTTTTTTTTCTACTGGCCTCCCACCAAACTACAGGTTAGAAAGTTGATTTCAGGTGGTTACATCGTGTTACACGATTTGTATTTATTGTAGAATTCCTCGCCTAATATAATAGCCCGGTTCAGAAATGTCATGATCCACAATGGTATGCAGTGGTTTAAAAGAATGTCTTCCATATAATAAGAGCCATATAGTGCGCCATCCAATTGGGTTGCTCTACAGGGTGCATGCCCATCAAAATGGTGAGCATGTGGTGATTTGTCGATCGCTATGTAGCATATGGTACGTTGAATGGGATAATTCTAGTAATTTGCATGCACTCATCTTGTGCTGCAAGTTGTGCAACAGCGATACGTACACGTTGCAATGTTGACAGAAAACCACATATGCACATCATTTTGGTGGGCATCAATTGCCTATAAAGCAATACTTTTTTTGGAATAAATGTGGTAGCAAATGGACCACAACTACCAAAATCAGGTACTATAATTTCACTCCATCAAAATCGCATGGATGTAAATGCAGGCAGGAAAACAAAACGGATCAGATAATTACCACCAAATGAAGTACGCGACAACGAGCAATGTCCTGAAATTAAACATGACTTCACAGGTGATGCATGCTCAAGGCATTTATAAAGCTCCTGCATATTTAAAAAATAACAATGTACATGCATACATGTAATAAAAGATCTACAGATTAGTACAACAAGATGTATGGATGAGCCTATAGGTACAGTGAACCAGTTTTTATGCCCCAGTATATCATCGCAAACATCTTTACAACGCGCAGAAAGCGGCAAAAAAATACTCAAATACGACCACACAACCAGCATAAAAGTAGCGAAGCTTACTTCCTCAATCGCATATTAAAAAATTGAATACATACCGAATAATCTGCTTCTGGCTCCAAAATTTTCGAGCAAATATGTCGTTCGCCATGGAGTCATGGAATGGACTAAAAAAAAATTGCTGAACGACCTTATCTGAAGCGCCGTTGTCAAGGCAGAATAATTTACGCTGTGACACTGGGCGACGGGCGTGTGCTCAGCTGTATGACGACATCATGAATCAGGTCCAAAGCCGACGAAAAAAGGTCACATTCCTCTCATTTCCTCTCAATTGATAAATCTTCATTTCGCATTCTTGGGATGTTTCGAAGATGCTCTTCTCCGCAGTTAGCAGCTGCATGTTCCCGTTAGCATATGGAAAGCAGCATTTTGTGGAATCTTTATTTGCACAGCTGTTTCCAGTAGGACTTGTCGCAGCGTCTGCTTTGCATGAATGAATGAAATCTGAAAAAGTCCACCCAGCGATCGAAAAATGTCATCGTCCTAAATAAAGGCTAGTCGTTTTATATTCAACGCTTTTGCAAAAATGAGCGTGGGTCCTCTGGCCGTGGAGATCGTGTGTACTTTTTGTCTGGCTGCAGCCCTCCTTTACAAGTATGGCAACTGGAGTAAACATCACGTAATCGTCACCTTGTCAGTGTTAATTGCTTGGTACTTCTCGTTTATTATCATATTTATTCTTCCATTGGATGTGTCATCGGTAGGTTGAATTTATAACGTTATGTATAGTCTTCGTTTAATGTCACATGTTCTAGAGAATGCATTGACGTTTTCGGGAATTCAGAATAGCATACATTCTGTGCATGAAGTCACATTGTTTCATATGTATTAACATAAGTCGCAATGTGTCTCAAATAATGGCAATAAACGACTACTCGTGCTAGCATCACATGTAAATAACCCGTTAATGTTTCTCGATGTGAATACGCTCTTAATTCAATCCTCAGACGGTGTATCGACAATGTTTGAAGGAGCATCGGATAATTCCAACACCATCGACCCCTGCTCCCACAACCCTAATTACATCGCCAACCACTTTCGCTTCGACGCAGCCGGGTTCGCATGGCGTGTTCGAAAATCGCAGCGCTACGTTCTCTGCCAACATTACAATTGCACCCGGACTTCATTCCATTACCGAAAGGAGCATGGCACTGGCAGCTGCTTCCTCTGATGGTAATTCATAATTAATAATGAGAAAGGGCTGTTTGACATGGTCAACCGAGTTACAATGCATTACAGTAAATTGATTGCCTGCAGTTGTGTTCACTTGCTTTTCTGCATGCAATATATATAGGCTACGATAACACATTTTTAAAAGTTTTTCTGTTTGTTTTAAAATGATTAACACTTTACGGTTATGTTACACTTAGATGGTGAATCGAGTTCTTGCAAAGAACCTTGGAGTCACATTCCCGATCAAGTGTTGCCGATTCTTTGGCGAATCGTTTATTGGACATCGCAGTGTCTAACATGGTTGTTCCATTTCTTCAGTTTTTATCCTTGACATTTCGTTTAAGTCGATTTTTGCACAAGATCTTACACGTTAAAATTCGGATTTACAAAATTCGCAGGCTCATCCTACCTCTGATGCAGTCGTATAGTCAAGCGGGCGATTTTACCGTGTTGGGAAAACTGCGCTCTGCCATCATTGACAACGCTATTTATTATGGCAGTTATTTGTTGATATTCGGTGTTCTTCTCGTATACATCGCTGCATCACCTAACCTCCAACTAGATGGGTGAGAGCTGATTTCTCATACCGTCCAAACAATTCATCAATCAGTTTTTCATGATTCCGATTGGGTATTTACAGTCCAAAGTTGAAGGTGATTCTGGTGACGACTAGCAACACCTGGGGATTATTTCTTCTCGTGCTTTTGTTGGGCTACGGCCTGGTGGAAGTCCCACGCTCGTGCTGGAACAGCTCCAAGCGTGGGTTTATGCTAAATTACACGTACTTCAAGGCAGCAAAATTGAACGTGGAAAGGTCTGAAGCCGAGGATGCCGTCGAGGACATTTTAGACGTAACTGCTCTGTTCCTTCCAATTTTGTCCACAGAGCACTATCGAATGATAAAGTTTCCATTCTTCAATTTAAATTCTATTTTTCAGGATCTTCAGCGAATATCGGATGCTATTCGCCCAACTCACCCACTGAGGAAAAATGTGGACACAATTTTAGGAAAGGTATAGACACTTATCCGATGGATGGCATTAAACTTGTTAAAGCAATCGATATTTACTCTCGATTTACGAAATTTCGATGCAGATTCCAGAGTCCATGAACAACTTTTTGAACAACCGACGCCGCAACACTCACGACATAAACGCTAGTCCGTTCGAGACTCCGTCGGAAAGATCTCTAACACGATTGCATCGACAGGTAATACGCTTTTGTCATTGGATATCCATGACACGTAACAGGATGCTTATCGGTTTCGATTTTTCGCACAGTTTATCCGAGCGCTTCGAATTCAACACCGCACTATAACGCAGTGGTCGATGCTGGTGGAAAATGCCATCGAGTTAGAAGATTTGGCCCGTAACGAAATGAGCACGGATCATTACTTTAAACCCAGCTTCCAAACTCTCCAGCCGATGTGGTGGCGTTCGTTTTATACTCCCACGATAGGTGGGTTGACATCGAAGAGACGTTTGCCTTTAAAAAATATTTTTGCAATTTATAAAAGTATTATTTTCTCGTCTGTATAGAGTGGTACTGGAAATGCTTCGTTCGAATTTGGGTCTTCAGGATCCTGGCCGTCTTGTTGACAATCTTCTCTGTATTTGTCGTCTGGTCAGAAGTCACCTTCTTCAACAAATCGCCCGTGCTTTCGCTGTTTGCCATTTTCGTTGATTTGGCAAAACAAAATTACGATTATTTTTACATTGAGGTGAAAAACAAAAGTTTGTTTAATAACTACAGTGACCATTTATAACAATTAAGCCATGATTATTCAAGTTCGAGATGTCTCTTATATTGATTTCTAGATGGTGTCATGTATGACGATTGCTTACCTGTGCGTCTGTGCATACTACACCATCTTCAAGATCAGGGTGCTGAACTACTACTATCTCGCTCCATATCACCAAACTGACGAATACAGCCTTATTTTTAGTGGGATGTGCGTATTTTTCTTGGTCTCGCATGGGTCTATTAATTCTGATAGGATGTCACCTGGGGTGATTTAAAAAACAGAAAATTACTCATCACAATATCTTTTCAAAAGGTTACTTTGTCGGTTAACCCCGCCACTTTGTTTAAACTTTCTTGGCCTGGTACATCTGGACAGCCACATTACAAGCGACCACGATACTGCAGAAACTTCATACACAGGGGTAAATTATTATTTGAATCACTGTTTGTAAAGGTTCTTTGGTTTTAACTAAATAGATTACAATTGCCGTTAAATTTTGAATTCGTAGATCATGGGGCACATGGACGTAATTGCATTTATATCAGATGGCTTCAACATTTATTTCCCCATCGGGATCCTCATTTTGTGCTTGGCAACTTATTTCCGTGTCGGAAGTCGCTTCCTGCATTTGCTTGGATTTCAGCAGTTTATAGGCGATGATGAAATGACCAGTGACCTTGTAGAAGAAGGCCGAGAACTAATCAAGCGAGGTAAAAATAACGCCATTACAAAATAACCTCCATGCTTTTTCGGCACAGGATTCTCTACCGAATTAATGGTTTCTGGTGGTGTCTACAAGAAAATGTTTTGGCCTGTATCAGTGTTCTAAGTTTCATATTGTACTAATGGCCTATTGTTTCTCGAACACAAGAAAAACGGAAACGTCAACGAACGGAAGAGGGAGAGACAAGGCGGCGCCAGTTTCAAGAGAAACTCACTGGGAACGCGATGTACCGGACTCAGAGGCAACGCAATCCGGATGAACCAGGTAAATACGCATATCTTCGGAATACTGAATGGTATCATTTTGCGAGTGTTAAATCCAAACTTCTTTTTCAGTGCTAGGATTTAAGCGGGAGAATTCAACTGAGAGTGCTCGCGCCGAATTGCTTCGCGACGTAGAACCCGTTGATTACACAGGAGACAGCATGGTAGACTCTTACAGTCACTACGTGCGCACTTCCAATGCCATTAATGCGGCGCCGGCTCCATTCTCCAATCGGTTGTACCAAGCCGAAGAGGATGCAGAATCCAATTGGTCGTACACGGCTAGAGGTAGAAGTTACAACCAACCACCAAGGGGAATTTTCGATGACGTTTAACATTCCAGGAAAGAAAATTTGGAGGTTTGGAACATTATGGAAGTTTTTACTAATTAATGATATTTTCAAATTTGTCCAAACTTAAGAGCTTGCTCTGAGCTGGTTATACCATGTTTTACTCAACGAAATCTTGCATTGCCGTGTTGACAACCGCGTTTTAATTTCAAGTGCAATTTCTGGCCGCATTTTTTAAAATATTGAAATAGGCAATGATCGATTAAAAGCGGGCTAGTGCAATCGGAAAAAAGCAAATCAACGCAAGAAATCAATCTATTTAAAAGTTTTTAGTGTATTTAATAATTTTTTAAGGGGAAGAGTATATCGGACAAAATGAAAGTTCACAAAAATAAAATATAAAAATGCAATAAATACACTATATATATATGATTTCCACTTCCCGTTTTTCTGCTTTCAGTCTTGAAAACAGGATAATTCCATTATAATTCTTCCTATTGATATAATACCTTGCGACACTTTAAAAAATTCAGTGACAGAGATTACTGGCACTAATATGGGTGTGCATGTCTACAACATTAGTCTAAAAAAATGTTTTAAACACGTTATTATAACCTGCTAAAGCTAACTGCACATTGGAGGAAGCACTAAATGTTTTCTTGTGTAAGGCGCAGTATCTCATTATTTTAGCTAACAGTTGGCAATTAAGTAGATTGTTTTAAGTACTACATTCTGACATTCCGGTCATGCCATCTACAATAAACTAACAACTTGACAGGCATACTAGAACGCCATGTATATTTTTATTTTAAAATTTATTTATTTGAAGAATTATTATTGTAATATAAGAAGAGCATAGAAGTTTTTCATTAGCGAATAAAGTTGATGGAATTACGACTGTAATACCGACGATAGATACTGTAGTGGGATTTAATTTCAGACATAGTATTTTTTATTGTACGTGTAATAATATCGATAGTTGAGAAAAATGTAGTGCATTTTTTAAAAACTACCCTGTCCTCAAATGCTACTCGGAGCTATCGTGCATTTTAGTATGTAATCTGTTGTGTAATGCTGCTAAACGTGCTGTAAAATTTCGAATGTACCTCTGTGCAAAAAATAAATACAGATCCTAGCAATCTCGCTCTTTTCTTGGATCATTTTTTACGTTTTCAACGAAAATAAATACAAAGCCAAATAAGAATGATTTGCAATCAAAACACAATTTAGAAAGAGATTCAACTTGTGAATTTTATACATTAGGAATGCTCACGATTCTAATCTTAACGCTTTTTTATCCGAATTTCGATAACTTTTATGTTATGGAATTTCGGAGGTGAACGGTTAACACGACATGATTAATCAAGATCAGAGGAATGCTCCGAATTTCATTTTATAATTAGCTACAATTGAGTCCACACATCATGGCACATCAATGGTGACGCCCGCCCAGCTTCAGTTCAGTCAACTAATCGGAAACTTATTTTATTGTGGTAAAGATTCCGAACGTGAGCACTCCAGTTATCAACAAGTATTTGCTTTAAATTCACTTTGTTAAACAGATTTATTTTTAGAATACGTATGGGCATTCTTTACTATACGGTTATACCATGGCTTATTTCTGAAAATATAATTTAAAGGCATCCTTCCCCCCCCCCTCCAGTATTCCTTTGAATCTATTGAATGCAATGCATGTATTATCAAGTTATACCAAATGTGATTTTATAGTCAGTTACACATACTTTTAAAACCAAATTTGGAAATTATAATAATCTCATTAAAGCCCAATAATCCAGTCAATAAAAAATCTTTGATAATTAAAATAAAACTGCATATTGCATTAACCTACACTGAAACAACCCTTTATAAAAAATATTGTCAAGTAATAAATGGGTTGGGCGAATAACCAGATGACAACTTGAACGCATTGTTAGTTGGAATTTGGAAACGTATGGTTATTTGGAAGATGAAAATTGAAAACACGAACATGTCATCCTACCAGAGAGAGAGCATCAGTCAGCTATTAAAACTTTTCACTGGACATATTGTTCAAGTCGAACAAAACCTGCGGAATGTAAAAAACCAATAAATTACAATTGACCTCTTGCGTAACACTGATGATTCTATAAAAAAAGGTCGCTGGCAAATGTTTTAGTAGAATAATAACAGTTGAAACGAACAATGAATAACAGAAGCTATAAAAAAACAATTTCTGTAACAACCAACCCCTGTTATATATTAATTTATAACTGTAGGATCAATAAATACCATTTTATTAGTACAATAGTACATGGGGTTTTTAATCTTGCCAGGGACCTGGTTCAAACCAAAACAGAAATAAACTTACTTCTAGCAGGCAGCCCATGCTCCAGCCTTGAACAGGACAACTGCCAGTGCAGTGCTCGCCATTCCGATTTGTGAGTTCTGGCAAGCCCCGCCACTCGCTTTTTTGAAGGGCCTCAAAATGAAGTGCGAGCGTTTTCTTGACGAAAAGGATAGTTTCGTTGAGAGTAGATTCTCCGATTAGCGAGGCAAAGTGTAATTTGGCTCTCAAAAAATGTCCCATTGGCCACAGCCATTCCTGAAGGGAAATATGCGATAAAAACGCTCCGAAAAAATTGGCTTTAGACGGTTGCATACCAGATTGAGCCTTCTTTTCTAAAATTATTTTTTAATTTTATTTTGGAAACGGCTAAAAACAAATGGAATGTACGAGGAACTAGCATAAATATTCTATTATTTGCTTATTTTGTTTGTTTATGTATATGTGTATTCCGTTTCATGGAAATATGTCAGTAAAGTTTACCTGACCCTCTACAATTGTAACTTTACGGACGTATTTCCAGGAAATGGAACATACATATACATTAACAAAAAATTTAAACAGATAATAGAATATTTATGCTAGTTCCACGTACGTCATTCCATTTGTTCCTAACAATTTCCAAAATTCAATTAAAAAAATAATTAAAAAAAGGCTTATTCTGGTACGCAACCCTCTTAACGATAAAATGATGTACTAACCGGCCCTTGATGATAGTTGTACCCGTTTGTAACCTTCGGGTCGCCAGAGTTATTGCTGTTATCGTAATAGCCGTTGTAAGCCCAATCGCTAAAAATTACACCAAATATAAATGCCGCCCATTTAAATGTAAACTAAACCATTCATTGAACTTATTTTTATACAAACTTTTCGCCAAGTGTTTTCATTCCCAAAGGTCCCATTAATTGCTTTTCAACAACTTGTAATGAAATCCACGCGTGTTGAGGATTGAACAACTCCGGAGCCTATAACACGATAAAATACGTGTGCATAATGTGACACCATATAGCCAAAAATGTAAACAAAACTAACTCACCACTGCCATTGCTACAGGAAAATTGCAGCGCAGCTGATAATCCGCCCAAGCCTGGGTTGCTCCAAACGAATCTTTATAAATATTTTTGGAGTTGACCAACTTGGCATTGATTTCATATCCATTGTAATCTCCATTTGGCACCCAGAAGTATCTTTCAAAATTGTCTAGAATTTTTTGGTTCCAACTTTCAAACGTCAGCGCATGTTCGGCGCCTTGGAAAATACATTAAAATGGGAATGGTCAATTTCCAAGATTTCCAATAAATTTCTGCATTTGGACTTCTTTAATATTTTGGACTAGTTTCTTAACATGTAAAAACATGTAAAAAATTTACCATTTTGTAGATATTTTACGGTGTTGTAAGGGTACAGCCCTTTTCTATTCATGTGAATCAACCATCTAAGGGCACTCTTGCTCAATCCAACAATTTCTACTGCCGAACCATCCCTAAGTAGAAAACCAAATATTAATAAACTAAGAAGCATACTGAAAGTTTACACGCTTAATGATCTATGTGAACAATAACCTGGGTGTAGCAGGCTTTCCTTTTGTTCCAGCAGCTTCCGAGCTTCCCATTTTATCCATCCAGGTACCACAATTATGCACATTTCCACCAAAAACGAATCCAGTTTTTTGATCAACTCCAATGTTGTTGTTAAACCCTAAGCAAGACGTACTGCAAGATTAAACAGTCATTCCAGCAATAAATGAAATACCGTTAAAACTTGATTAAACTGCGGGTCATATTCCCGAGCATAATTAAGGGTAAAAACATCGTAGAGCATGGCCTTGAAATACATCGTTTAGATTTAGGAATCGGAAATTCCTGCCATTGGGAAACCAATCAAACGCTGCATTTCAAGGCCATTAAATTCCATATTCTACGCAGTTTTTACCCTAATGATTAATAAACTCCGGGTGTTAGAGGAATTCCCAAAGTGCTCACGCTTCACATTTCTGATAGTTTCGCAAAGTGTATAGGGGATTTCCCTCATTAATGAAATATCTGGCAAATAAAACACCAGTACCGTAGATAAGGGGTTTCTGGTAAGTTTTAGTCATTTTCAATTAACTGAAGCCAACTGTAGTATTTATGGCTTAAATACTAACTTTAGAAAACTGTTTGAAGAAGAATAATAAACAGTGTAGCCGAGTTACGTTAGTTTTAATGTATATATAAAACTTTTACAGTTCACTTCTAGCTTGAGAACAAAGGAGTACCGTATGAATCATCATATATGTAATATGAGTAGAGAATTAAATTTTAACACCCTGAGGCACCACTGCTCAGTGTGTGTGTGTATGTGTGGGTGTGAGGGCACACCATAAACTACAATACATAACACCAACCTTGAGGGAATAAAAATAATAAACCTCGGGTCTCGAATAAACCCCTGGAGGTTTTTCGAGTATTTACGTAAAATTTTCAACCACTAACCTTCATCTTTCATTTCCCTGTCCAGATTGAAGCCAGCATTTCTCTCACGGAAACTAAGTCCTTGAACGTGTCTTTGAAGGGCTTCTTGAATCACATCCTCCAGATTTTGTTCCTTTTAATTATAAAAAAATTCATACTTAAAATTATCAAAAAATATTAATGCAAAACATACCAAAATTATAGGGAAAATATAATTTTTTATAAATTTTGTTGACATTTAGTAAGCTATTTTAATTAATTAAAAACAGTCTGGAACGTTAGGATTCATTCCATGAAATAGATGAGTTTCATAGATTTGGCATACAACAAATCAAATCATTGTACTTCATGCCAATTAGCTGCAATTATAGAAACTTAGCATTTTTTTCTAATTGGGAAAAATTTCTTTCCATTTAAAAAAAAAGCTAATCACCACTTGTAATGAGTAAGCTTCGGCATCATCGGTTGGAAAAAGTCGAAGGACTTTGTCCTTCAGAATGGCGGTTCCTCCTTCGACTATGTGACAATAGTCTTGAATGCTTTGTAACCACCACCATATGGCATCACGGCAATTGAATCGCGCATGTTTGCCACCATCCAAGAGATTCGGTATGAGACCATGACGAAGACATCCGCCAAAACCCAGAATCATGAATCTGAAAAAATTTTAAATTCAAAAATTCAAACTAAAATGTGAATACAGAATTCCGGAGTTCAAGGAAATGAGTCATGGAGCATACCTTGCTTCCACATGACGACCAGTGATGAGAAACAGTCCCCGCAATGCAATAAAAGTGTCGCGGCCCCAATTCCTCATGTAGCCAGTTGAAAAATGGGGCAAACCTAATAGAAGATACTCGTGAATAGGGCACAAGCAGGTATTTGGCCTTTGGACTAACTTAAGCGATTACATTTCATGCATGCTAACCGGCCGAAAGAGTTGTGCAGTTTTGAATACAGTGTCCGTATGTTTCCTCTATGCACGTCGGAGGGGATGGGGGCTTCAGATTGGGGCTTAGCAGCGGCAATGGAGCCGAGCGGATTGCACCTCCCAAAATCACTGAGCCAAGTGCTAAAAACCTGACAAACGATGATCCTTCGGATATAAAGCTAAAATCCAGACGTAAAATGCGTTATACGTACTTCCATTATTACCATAAATTGACAATGAATTTCAAAGTTTGACATGCTAAAAATTGTAAGCCTGGCCTATTTGAATTTCTTGTTTTACATAATTACACTATTTTATTTAGGATGTAAATAAGAAAAAGGTGTGAAAACATCACTTGCCTTGACATCAGACTCCAAGCATGTTCTAGCAGCAGTGTATAAATCCCCGTGACCACAGCATCAAAATAGCAAGGAATAAGGTAACGAGGAACAGTTTTCAAATGGGAAAATATATTTTCAAACCAAAATCCCAACTGAAATGAAAAGTAACAAACTTTAAATGGTTTAGCCTGCTTAAGACCAATGAAGATATTTTTTTGGAACAGAAACGAAAAATAACAAGCATTAAATGGAGGAGCCTGCTTAGGGGCCATCCATAAAATACGTTACACTTTTTTGCCTCTTTTGAAACCCCCCCCACCCCTTTGTCACAATTGTCACAAATTTTAAAATACCCCATCCATAGTGACGTCACAGCCTGTCAATTCTCCCCCCCCCTATTTGCTAAAATACTTGAAATATTGAAAACTTAATTTTAAATTAATGAAACCAATGTTGATATTAATAACATCATATTAAATA